>SSNS01000841.1:0-74120 GCA_006937985.1 Aphyosemion australe
CCTTTAAGTACCTGGGTGTTCACCTCAACAGTAAACTGAACTGGTCCCACAACACAGATGCTCTGTATAAGAAGGGCCAAAGCCGCCTTCATCTCATGAGGAGGCTGAGGTCCTTCGGAGTTAAATCCCAGCTGCTAAAATCCTTTTATCACTCTGTTGTTGGCTCTGTTATTCATTCTGCTGTGGTCTGCTGGGGTGTAGGCAGCTCTGACCGAGACAGAAAGAGACTGAACAAGCTAGCTACCAAAGCTAGCTCGGTTCTGGGCTGCCCACTGGATTCTGTTGAGGAGACGTGTGAAAGGAGGATGCTGGGGAAGATGACTTCCATCTTAAGAAGCCCCTCCCATCCACTGCACTCCACTGTGGAGGTCATGGACAGCTCCTCCAGAGGTAGACTGAGACATCCCAGATGCAAAACTGAGCGCTATTGTAGATCTTTCATCCCCTCTGCAGTAAGAGTGTAGAACTGTTCAGTTTAAGCTACTGGTATCATCCTGGTACACAATAACACCAATGCAATATTCATGTGTTCTATACTTGTGCAATACTGGATTCACATTGTTGTCTGTGTCTCTTACAGTATGCTGCATAGTGCTGGTACCAAGTTTGTTTTTATCTTTTATTTGTGGTTTTTATTTTATTTTTTTAGTGATCTAAGATTACAATACTAGATTACTGCCTATGTGTATATACATGTATCCTTGTTTTTATATTTCTTCTAATTACCCTTTGAGTGATGGTGCTGCTGTGACAAGTGAATTTCCCCACTGTGGGATCAATAAAGTCTATTCTATTCTATTCTATTCACCTCCATCATGAACCTGATTAACATCCCTCTGCACAAGAAAGGTCCAGAGTGTGGAAAGTGTTGAGGAGTACAAATACCGTGGTACAGTTATCGGCAGCAAACTGACATTCGAGGCAAACTGTGAGGCTGTCTGAATCAGCGTCTTTTTGCTTAGAAAACTCTCATCCTTTCATATTGACAAAACACTGCTGACGCTGTTTTATCTGGCTTTTATTGAATGGGTTTTATCTTCTTGTTTGGTGTCATGGTTTGGAACTCTGCCAGTAAAAAACAAGCACAGCCTGAGTCCAGTAGTGAAGTGGTCTAGTAAGATAGCCAGAGAGCAGCAGCTGAGCCCTGACACAAGTAGAGGATGGCTGGATCCATTCTAAAAGACGCCTCTCATCCACAACACCATGAGTTGTAGCTCCTGGACGCAGACACAGACTCCTAGAACCAAATACACCATATCCCTCCTAAATACATTTTAGCCCTTATGTTGTGATTCTGTTTGTTTTTCCTTTTTTAATGTTTTGTAATATTGTGCTTGATGTTTACCCCTCGCCTGCTGCTGTAAAGCAAATTGACCTTTGGGTACAAAAAACTCTGATTTGATTTTGATTCATCTCTCTTTAACGGATGGATATGAACTTCAGTCTTTTAATGTTTCTGTGATTAAACCTTTACTTAATGAACCTGATGTTGATCCAGGAGCTCTAGCTAATATAGACCTATGTCCAACATCTCCTTTATTCTAAAACTTTTGATGGAGATGTTACAAAGCAGCAATCATGTGAGCACTTCCACAGAGATAATCTGTTAGGATTAGAGCTCATCGTAGTGCAGCACGAATGACTGGGAGGCAGGTTCAGTCCTCAGTCTCCTCTCCTGTGGGATCAGCCTCAAGACTCAGAGAGACTCTTGATTCTGACGCCTCTTTAAAGCTTCACTTTAATGGACTAATAAAAGAACAAGAGTTGTCGCTGTTTTAAAGCCATACTATGGAACTTTTTCATATTTTTAAATCATTTTCTTGAGCCAGTATGTGCTAAAATGACCCTTTACAGGGTTAATCAAATGTCACTCAGACCCCCACTTGCAACTTCAGAGTGGCGGTGTGGTCCCTGTTGGACTTAGTAAAGTGGAGCTGACATGCCTGGTGCTGCAGTCTGCTTCCAGCATGTTTCCTGCATGTTTTAGATCATGAACACAGCTGATTTGTTTGATTTAGTGATGAACCGCTCCTGTAGACACTAATGAAGGCTGAGGAGACATTTCAGCAGTTAGATTAAGGTGTTAAAAAGACGAACGCACAACGAGGAGATAAGTTTCACTTTTGCTTTCACTAACAGACACTAGGGGGTGCTAACAGCAAGCCAAAACTGCATCGTATCCCATTAAATTATTGAGTCCCATGTTACACACGTTGAACTATGGAGTAGACTCATTTTTTGCATGTAACTTTTATCCTATAGGTGTAATTAAACTACTATTAACTCAGTGTACTATGTTGTTGAGGTATAAGTTGAAAACAGCTTTTTTATTTGACTGTGCTCTGATACTTAAAGCCATTGAATTGCAAAAAGATGGGTTTACTTTTTAAATGACGGTACACTTAAAATATGCATGATTAAAAAACCTGCCAGTTTTGTACACTTTTCATGATTTTTATTGCAGTTTGATTACTTATAAAATCACTCACTACTCTTTGCTACTTGTCACAAATTGTCAGCATGTTATGAGGACACCACATGTGTGATTTAAAACAATGCAGGAGAGTACTGTTCATACTTTAGCCTAAGCAACGCTCTGTAAAGGTTATTAAAGGCTGTTATACTATCAGTTCAACATCTTTAACACCTGGCCCGCTCATCTACTGTGGTGTAACTTAGCTTCAAACCAGACATGAACGGGTTATGTTTCTGCATCTGAAGCAACATAAACACAGAGGCGAGGATGGTGAGGTGTCTTGCACAAGGACACAGATACAGAATGACTAGAAAGGAGCTGGGATCAAACCGGCAACCTTCTGATTACAGAACTGGATGACCAGTTCTGCCTCTTGAGCCACTTTTCTTCAAAACCTTAGAGAGAAAGATTACTTTCAAAATAACCTTTTAAAAAATGTCTATTTTTCTCTTTTTGATAACAAAAAACTGAGCTGTGGTTGTTTTTGTGTATGCTAACATCAATTAGCAATTGTGTGGGAGCTGCAACAATGTTTCCCCTCTGATGGACAAATAAAGAAATATTCTGCTCTGTTCTATTCTGAAGAGTCTCACACACACACACACACACACACACACACACACACACACACACACACACACACACACGCACACACACACACACACACACACACACACACACAAGATTAGACACCAGATTACCACTCTGACATTCACAAATTAGACTTTGTGCATTTTTGCCGCGTTCCTGCATCGGTTCATCTTTACCTGTATTTAGCCTCAACACCATGTGAAGATGGATTGACTGACATTGACATCAAAATAAAAGAATAAATGATCTAATGACATAACAAAACACAAGAAAGCTTTTAATCACCACACTTTAAGTGTTCTTTGATGATAAAAGCACCACACACTGACTTATTTCTTTGACTTAAATAAAAAGCAGTTCATTTAAAGGCGTAGTTAATGAATAGTAGACACTATGAAGTGTTTTCATGGGCATGCTTAACTTCCTGTGTGAGATGAACCTATATTTAGTTCTGTTAAGAGGAGGCAAGTAAACCACAGAGATCGTGTGTTGTTTTAGGTCGTCCTGCTCAGAAACTGGACACGGTTGGACTGTGTTATCCAGTCAGACTACATCACAACACTCGATACTACAACTACTCAGTGTAGTAGTAGTAACTGAACTGGATATTTACTAAGAAAAATCATCTAAAAGTGTATTTAAAAATAAACTAAAATCATGACTATTACTCTGCTTTATTTGGAGTTTAATACTGAAGAAGTCATTTGTTTTAAGCAAAACACAAATACTTATATAAAATTGCTGTAATTCTCCCAAAAGGACTAAAAACAGCTAATTTCTGTTAATAATTATGTCTCTATTATAAAACAAATACAGTGTGAAAAATAAATGACATAATTTTAAAGAAGAAGGAGAGTTTAGCGTAGAAATCTAAAGAGACAGATCTCTAATGTAGCGGGGAAAACTATGATGAATCTATAAATAAAAGCTTAAATACAATCATCTGAGTTGGTTAGAGAGAAAATATCTGATAAAAATGTAAATAAGAAAAAGAAACAGCTTTTAGATCATTCCCTAATTCATTTAATACATTATCTGCATTATTTTCCATTAAGACCTGTCTAACCTGCTAAAGCGGTTCAAACTCTTTCTTAACTTAACCTAAAAAAGTAAAACAAATAATGAAATGCATGTGGAACACATAAAATGATTTTATTTTCTGATCTTTCCTCGTTTAAACGGCAACATTACTTCTAGAAAACACAACAGCAGCAGTGGAAGAAAACAAATAAATTCTTTAAGCTTTGGAAAATCTTTGATTTCTTTATAAAAGTAAGTCAGGCACGGCTGACAGAATATTAAAACAGCAACAAGACCATACTCTGCACTTACTGTGTTAAAGAGGTGAAGCGGCCTCACGCTTAAGGTGGATCTTTTTGTCCTTCAGCTCATTCTCATGAACAAAAGCATGTAGCCGGTTTGTAAGATGCAGCCAGCGTGCAGCTTAAACGGAGGAAAAGCATTAAAGAACTCACGTGTGATCCTGGCTGTGCTTCCAGCAGGAGCAGCGGGACCTCCGGTCTCTGTGCTTCGTGTGCAAGAGCTCTAAAACTTCCTCATTTCAACAACTTCCTTGATATTTTGACTCTTTTACTTCCTTTTTTTTTCTTTCAACATGCTGACCAGCATGTTAGCTATGCACCAGAGAGTGTATGAAAAACAGCTGGTTTAAAGCATGTTTAGTTAGGGGTTTTTATTATTATAATTAAGTTTAGTGTTTAAAGTACACCAAACACTCTGGCTGTTTTGTAGAATGAACTAAAATACCAACCTTTTAATCTGCATTATGTAAAAATTAAAAACTAATACAAAAGTAAACTAATTAACTTCCCAGAGTTCAGCCAGGTTTTAGTTTTTGTCTGTAAAAAATTAGGAATTATTTGTGAGATTTAAATATACCAAATTAAAATAGAGACACATTTTAAATTCAAAATCCACACAATGAATGTGAGTCTAAATGTAAAAGCCTATTACACTATTACATTTTAATATAACACTTTATTACTAAATATTTTTGTGTTAGTTTTGAATGAACAGAAATATAAAAACTAACAGGAACGACACGTTCAGACGTCTCATTTACTGCCTAATAAATAAAAGAACGGGATTGTGTTGCAGATCTCCATGTTGTCTTTCCACACATCACATCTGAGAGCCATCACCCATCATTCCTTGCTCCTTCAGTCGTTTTGACTAATTAAGAGTTATTCTGACGGACAGTTTCATTTGTTTCCATCCTGTTCAGTTACCACAGGTAAACACTCTTCACGGTCTCCAGACCAGACTCTCTTTGTGAAGACAGGAACTTACATTCAAGCCAAACGCTGTTTTAAGGAGTGAAGAGCAGGGCTATGTTTGGTACAATCACAGGAAGATTGTGCAATCCTGTGACCTTTCAAGTTAAGAGCCTGCATGCAGATTTTTGTTCCTTTTAGCCGTAACACACCTCAGGCTCATCTGGCGCCGATGAACTGAGAAATGGAAAAATCTCTCACTGTCATCCGACCTTGTGGTCTTTGTAGTGTTACCCTACTGCAACCATGTCAGGCAGCTCACGTGTCTTCAGACTGAAGGAAGAAAACATTTAGACTTCCTCTGTGGTTCTAAGTAAGTCTATCTATATCAAAACTAAAAGTAAAAACATTCCCATCAGTGTTACGAATACTTCTGTACAAATGGTCGTCTAAAATTTAAAATGAAGTAAAACTGGACAACTGAATGTTATGTTATGCAAAGCTATTGGTAATATCCTGTTCAGTCTGATTAAAGAACGACGGGTATTTCTGTAGTTCTTCTTTTTCACATAAGAATAATTGATGATAACTTTCTTTAAATAGCTGGAGGACTTTAAACAGAACTGTTCTAACTGGAAGATTAGGTTTACCCAAATCTGATGCTACTCCACCTTGTGGCCTGTTGTCTACATTACCTACAGAACACTAACCAACCAAAACCTGTTTGATGTTTTATAGCCAGAAAAACAAGAATAAAGTACACATAAATGAAAAAAGGTACATCCAATGGTTGCTGTGTTACATTTATAGTATAGCAAGCATAGCTACAAACGTGTGTATTGATAAGTAAACAGTGTGTGTGTGCCTGTGTACATGTGTGTGTGTGTGTGTGCGTGCTCTCCTGCCCTCCGGAGGTGAACAGAACCGTTTCCTTCATCAAACAAACCTTTTTAGAAAAAGATGTACCTGAATGTGTATCAAATCCTTTCCCAATCCCACCTGCTGGAGTGAGCATTTGGACTGGACTGAATACATCATAACCCCTCCACCTCCTCCTCTTTCATGCCAACCACTGATAAATCTGAAATTTTGCATGGAAAAAGATGAGTGCCAGGATTTTACACACACAACCCCTTCATACAGGAGACCATTGGCTAAGAGTGCACCAGTAAGAAACCCACATGAACTTCTAGGTGTGATATCCAGAAATCCCACCAGTCTAGACTGACCAATGCAGCACAAGAAGAGGTTCTCAGCACAAGAGTACTACAGGTCAGGGTCTAAAGACTCTGCAAAGGTACCACTGGGACACTCCAGCACATAATAGCAGAAAGTATGATGCAGGCAGTCAAAGGGCACACGGAGCGCCATGACCAAGAGTGTGCAGGAACTTCTGTGTTGAATGAGGATCAAAGGTTCCTCGTTAAAAGTGGGAGAAATTAACAGGCTAAGATCCTGGGGGTCCTTCAGCTCCAGACTAAGATCACGACCAGGTTACACACCCTACTGTGTCCTAAACCTCCTACAAAGGTTAGTTATTATGGTACTTTCTAGTCGGTTGACTGTGTGTTCTTTCCGAGATCAAAGTTAAAATGAAAAACTCTGAAGTGTGGTGGTACTCAGAAGACGGGAATAACGTTCTAGACCAGGGCTCTGCAATCTACGGCTCTGGGGCCTCATGCTGTCCTGTAGTGGCTCTGACCAAAACAGAAATTATTGAGGTTTTTTTTGTTTGTTTTTCAGAACCACAAAAAAGAATTGTTTTGGCTTGTTTCCCTGTTAGTGTAGATGCTTGATTAAACTGTGACAGAATCAGAAATCATGACAAATGAATGACACTAAAGAAAAAGGGAACTCATTAGATATGAAAAGGAAGACCAGGAAAACCGTGGCAACACAAGGGAAGCCCTGCCCTAACACAACACTGCAGACTCAGATAAAACTCACAACTTCACAACAGTTAAGTTACTTCTGCAAACATAAGTGTGAGATATCATGAGAACTAGAAAAGATGTAACTTTGGTCAAATGTAATAAAAGCTGCAGGAAAAGTTAATTTCATAATGTAACACACACTCACAACACACATGCACGCGCGAGCGCGCGCACACACACACACACACACACTCATGATTATTGTTAATACGTGATTATTATATATAATATTCTATTCTAAACAATGTGTTGTCTTTGTGGCTTTGGACAGGTGATGATGATGATTATTATTATTATTATTACTATTATTATCATGTTGAGAAGGTTGCTGTTCTGCACGGTTTAGTGACTGGACCAGGATCGGGACCAGGACAATCCCAGGAGGCTACCCCTGACGCTAGGCTGTAAGGATGCTGTCTCTCAGCTGGACTCAGACCTCTTATCCATCCTGTGACTGGATGCTGACTAGCTGAGTGCCATCAGCTACATGACGGGTCCTGCTGCAGCGGGACAGTGGTAGTGTTCCTCTCCTGTGGGTAATAGGTCTGAGCTAATAAGCTAACTGTGTCAAGGATAAACCGATCATGCAGGTCCTGCTACCGAAGGATCGCCTTTAACTTGCCCCGTTTTCCTTCTGCATCATCTGCGGCTAAAACGCTCCAGCCGGGACAAGCAGCTCGTTCAATAACACTTCCCACCCACACATCCCACATGACACACACGTCCAGCCCATTTAAGCTGCTCTATGAATGTCGCGCAACCGATCCAAACAGGCTACTGACCTTCGGGTGTGCAGTCCATGTGAGTTTGTTTTCTGTACAATCATTTCTCCGAGATGAGCTCGTTTTGGTGCCGCGAATAGAACAGTACACCCCTAACACACGCACGCACGCACGCACACACACACACAGACTCAGGTGATGTTAGTAAATAAAGAACAGGAGGGCAGATGGTGTGTTACTCCAGGCATATTCTTATGTACTACTATTGTTAATTAAACTGTGTGTGTGTGTGTGTGTGTGTGTTTAATTAACATTTCTAGCAGTAATTTATTTAAAATAAAGAATCAGGTCTTTCTGCGTTAAACTCGCTGACCAGCAGAGGGCGGTGTTGCTGCATTAGTGATTGAAACATAATCAAGTCACTTTTCTTCCTCTGGTTTCTTCATGTCAGGTTCGAGCAGCCATTCATGATGAAGAACCTTGTCCTTATGTCTTAAAACTTCAGCAGCAGTGAATACATACCTCTACTGGACTGAGATGTCAGATGTTTGTCCAAGTATTTGTTGGAAGCACTTCTCCAGCGTTGGGGTCACGACCCCCAATGCTCCGATGACCACAGGGGCTACAGCTGCCTTCCCCTCCCAGCCTCTTTCTAGCTTTTTTCTGAGCCTTGGGTATTTCTCCAGTTTCTTTTTCCTGATGTTTCCATCATTTGGGATGGCCACATCGATCTCAGTGGCTGTACTGCTTATCAAACATTTCAATGACTGGTTGGTTGGCCATTACCATTTTGTCTGTTTGAATCCCACAGAATCCTAGTCAGTCATTCTCCACCACTTTAAGAGGTGATTCCCACTTTGACTTTGGAGTTTCTAGTTTTGTATTCTGCACCTATTTCCTGCTGGTATCTTACACCTTGCTGTGAGATGCTGGATTGTCTCTGGGGCCTCTTTACACAGCCTGCACCTGGGATCTTGCCTGGTATGGTAGATCTCTGCTTCTATTGCTCAGGTGCTCAAGGCCTGCTCCTGTATTGCCGTGATCAGCGCGTCTGTGCTGTCCTTCAGTCCAGCCCTCTCTGGTCATTGGTGTGATGGGGTCATATCCGCCATTTCAGCTATCTGTTGTGGTACACACAATGCAGATATTTTTCCTCCCATGATGGTTGCTTCATTCTCCTCCTTCTCTTCCAGTTTCCATTGTCTGAGACTTCCACAGAGTGCTTCATTCTTCAGGGCCATCTTCTTGATATAGTCTTGGAGCTTGGAATGTGGTAAGGAGATGATTAAATTACTCCATTCAAGTGTGGTAGAGCAGGAAACACAGAAAACTAGCAAGATGGTGGTCCTCAAGGACCAGAGTTGGTGACACTTTCTCTAAATCAGGGTTTCCAAACCCTGGTCCTCAGCGCCCCCCTGTCCTGCATGTTTTCCATGTCTCTGCTTCAGCACACCTGATTTACATATTTGCATTGCCTCCTCAGGAGGACATCAAGTGCTGCAGAAGCCTGTTAATCACTCACCCATTTGTGTCAGGTGTGTGGTAGCAGGGAAACACTGGTGTTTGAAAGGGCAACATGGAAAACATGCAGGACAGGGGGGCGCTGAGGACCAGGGTTGAGAAACACTGCTCTAAATTGTCCTTAGGTGTAAGTCAGTAACTGTAGAAATGAGGTGAGCGTGTGTGCATGGTTGTTTGTCCTGTGTGTTTCTGTGTTTCCCTGCAATTGATTAGCAAACTGTCCAGGGTGTATTCTGCCTGTTTGCCCAAAGACTGCTAGAGATTGGCACCAGCCCCCTGCGACCCTGCATGGACAAGTGGGTATAGAAAATGGATGGCTATCCAGCAGGGAGAATAAGTATTTGACACATCAACATTTTTATCAGTACAGGTGTCCTAGAATGCAATTAATCAACAATCTAAAACAGAGCTTTGAGCCTCCAAAAAGCATAAGAAATTTTTTTTTTTGGCTTTCATCTGTCCCAGGAGCCCTGATACAGGCCATTCTAAACCCCCTTACTCAGGCCTTCAGTGAAATGAGCTGTTTACCCCTCCCACTCGGCCAGGACATGCTGATTGGTTGGTTTCCCCCGAAGGCCTCACACACATGCATGTTTGAGGAGGCGTGGCTCCCCCTTATGACGTGTTAAGGAAGGCTTTCTCAGAACAGGAGGTTTTCTCTCGCCTTTTTCAACTTTCTAATTTACATAAAAAGTAGGTCAAACACGGCTTTGACTTTTTGGCATGCTACTGTTGACCACCCAAGCTGTCTTAATCAACAAGGAAAATGTTGGTTTACATTCTAGGTCCCCTTTAAGGGTTTTTCTAAGTGGGCTATTGACACAAAAGTTGCACCAGATGTTGCCATCAAGCCAAATATTGAATTCAGACAAAGAAATTTGAACATTTACGAATACAAGTTGAGTCATAATAAAGTGAAATGACACAGGAAATAAGTATTGAACACACTTTATTTAAAGGAGTCATCACCTGAAATTTTCACTTTTCCACTTGAAAAAATGTCTATAATGTTCCTAATGATTTTTCACTGGCTGAGAAGCCGATATTTAACATTGAAGCGTTTGTTTAATCTTGCCTTCTTCAACCAGCTCACATGCACCCCACGAGCACGCGCACTCCAACACGAGAACTTGAGCTCAGGCCTATATGCCGACACAAAGATCAAATATAAACAAATATGAACCAGCAGCGAACCAACCAGCACAACAAAGCTCATTTCATAACATGAAACGCATAAATTATGTCTTACCGTTGACGACTCGTGTTATAATCCGTGTCATGGGAAGCAAAACTCCGATCGGTTTGTGTATTCCATCTTCACAACAGCATAAGAGCCGATGCCTGGCTGTTAGCTTGCTTTGTCCCAACTCAACAACAAGCGAGGGCGCCATTACGCACGAGGTGAGGCTCGGGCTCATACATATACGGTTGGATCCCGTAGGTCACTGTCGGGTCGGGTTTAGTTATAACTTTTGTTGTTTTGGAGCAAGATGCTGAAGCTGCTTCCTGCTTCCTTCCACCATTCAACGCGCTCCTCAGTCCCACGCGTGTCCGAGACAGCCGAAATATCGCGTGTGATCTCGCAAGAAAAAATGCTCTTTACAGAAAAGGATCAAAAAAGCACATTTTTAATTTATTTTTCCAATACAATTTATTTTAATGGTCTAAAAGACTATAATAGGACGTAGATATCCACGGTATTATAGGTGATGACTCCTTTAATACTCTGTAGAAAAGCCTTTGTTGGTGATTACAGCTTCTAGACGCCTCTTCTGCATTGCTCAGGAGTGATTCTGGCCCATTCTTCCACACTCTTTAAATCTTGAAGATTCCTTGGACCTCTTTTATGAACTTTGATCTTCAGTCCTCTCCATAGATTTTAAATGGGATGTAGGTCAGGTGATTAACTGGTTCATTCAAGCAACTTGATTTTCTTTCTTTGAAACCAATTAATTGTTTCCTTGGCCTTGTGTTTGGGATCATTGTCTTGCTGAAATGTCCACCCTCCTCGGACAGGAATCTAACGTGGAGCACCTGACCGAAAAAGATATTTCTTACCCTTTTCTTTGGTACCCTACTCTACTCCAGTCTTGATTTCATAACTAATTATTATCACAGAAGGACCCGCTGGATCCCAGACCCAAAGCAGAGCTCTCACGCGACTAGCATAAAATAGGTCTGTTCCATAGCAAAGCCAGAGGACCCCGCCGGTCCAGCAGCTGGTCTCTGTATTAGGAGGACTCTGCTGTTCACACACTGGTGTTACAGAAAGGAGCTGACCCTCTCAGAGCAGCCGTGTTTATTAAAGGCGAAATAATCGCTCTCTAGTTTTTAACTGACCAACAAACAGCATTACAACAAGCACCATATTAAACCCTAATAAATTTATAATGTCACGGTAAAGAGTATATGTTTATACCAAAGTTTAAACAATGGCTAACTAGCTACTTTGCTAAGCTAAACTAGCTTCAGAGCGTCAGTAGTCTAAAATATAAAAATATAACTTTACTTACCGATAAAAATGGAGCGGAGAGTTCTTGGACCCTCTGTTAGTGCAACCAATGCCACAACAAGCCATTTCTGCCCAACAATATCAAAATTAACATTCCAACATGACCACACACGGCACAAGAACTGGCCGATCACAGCTAAAGTGACGCCCAGTGACTATAAAGTACGCCGAGGATGAAGGGCCCTGTGTCCTTCCGGTTTTTCCCCGGAGCAAAAAGGCTAGTTAGCTCCACGGCTCTTCTGACAATCCAAAAGACTTCCGCAAATCCAAAAGACACGCCCCTAATTATTCTCAATTTCAAGCTTTAATTACATCTAAACGGATGTGGTACAAAAAATTCACCCCCCTCAAGCCTGGGACACACAGGAGACAGACGCGCTGCGCCACGGAAGCGCCGCAGTTAAATAGTCACACAGGAAGCGCCGTGCCGCTGAACCAAAGACTGTAGCGCTGAACGCTTCTTGGAAAGTCATGTGATAGTCACAACATCTTGAGAACAGGAACAGCCGCTCCACGGCGCGGTGCGGCGCTTGAAATAGAACTGGCGCCTATCTTCAGCGCCTCTGCGCGGACCGGCGCTTCTGGGACGCGACGCTGCGCTCCCCGTGTAGCCACTCTCATGGCTTCTAATGACTTCTTTTTAAAATGACGGCGCGGGCGTGACGCGTCGCGTCTGTCTCCTGTGTGTCCCAGGCTTCAGAGTTGTCATGGCTGATAACTAGACCTATTAAACCTAAAATGGTTTGTTGTACCAGGCCGTAAAATGTTCTATTTCTGCTGTGAAATTGGCATTTTTAACATGAGAGTCAATGAGGATTTGCTCACTTCTGAGACCACCCCCAGTGGATGAGGGGAGAACTGCAACTTTTTATCACTTCCTGGAGTTTCAGGAAGTGATTGAGATTGTGGTCCCTGGCTTGGAACCCAGATTCTTGGGTGGTGGGCTGGACTCTCCCTATTCTGGAGCCACCCACAGGGGGTGGTGTTGGATGTCTCCACCTTGGGAGTTCTCCCATGTTGTTGACATAATTACCTCTCTGTTTGTGTTTATGCACCAAACAGCTGCTCAGATTTCTCGAACCTCTTGGAGTCTCATCAGTTGTACCATCTGGGCATTCCGACATTTTCCTGGGCGACTTCAGGCCCATGAGGGCAATGATGGATGGGAGGAATGGCCTCCTTCATGTGAATTCAAGCTGTAAACGGACTTTGTGCTAAATGTGGTTTGTCTATTATATACACAATGTTTTGAGGGTTTTTCTGTGGATCAAGATGGGAGCTACTCACAAATAAGGATGCCAGCCTCTATTAAATACTTTTGGGAGCAAATTAGTGTTGAAGAAACAGTAAACCACCAGGTGGCAGCGTAGCACAAGTAAAGTTTAATGAAATCATAAGATGAGCTTTAGTACACAAAAAACCCTTATCTTGAGTTTTCAGTGATAAAGTCTGGAGATCCAGCTTAATATCTGTCATTAATACTCATAAATTTATGTAATTCAATATCTAATGGAATCTTCTGTCTTTTCTCAACTTAATTTAAACTACTTTTTAATGGTTTTGGATACCTGCAACACGTCTAGATGTCATTTTCTCCAAACAGCTCAACTTTTTAGTTTTTAAGTGACACATAAAATATCAACAAATATTTGAGTCTACGTTGTTTCACAGAGTTGGGTAGAAAGTGAATGCTTCGAAAAAACCCTCATCTCCAAAAAGCTTTGTTGAATATTTATAATCCTGAGTTTTAGCAATAATTAAACTGTCTCTAAGTGTGACGAGGAGCAAAAATCTGCCTCCTCATCAGCAGTAATGATTTACATCCATTCTACGTTTGGGTCTCAGCTGTTGAGGGCTTTCTGTGAGCTCTGGTTCTAATTATGTTATCCTTTAACTAGATCAAGATATATTAACTATTATTGTAGAAACTGATTTATTCTATTGCAATTATTGACTAATATTTACAGGTGAACCTCAAAAAACTAAAATATGATGCAAAAGTTCATTTATGTCAGTAATTCAACTTAAAAGGTGAAACTAACACATGAGACACTCATTCCATGCAAAGCCGGATATTTCAGCCTTTATTTGTTAAAACTGTGATGATTTTGGCTACAGTTGATGAAAACTCCACATTCAAAATCTCAGACAATTAGAATATTGTGAAAAGGTTCAATATTCTAGACTCAAAGTGTCACACTCTAATCAGCTAATGAATCCAAAACACCTGCAAAGGGTTCCTGAGCCTTTAGATGGTCTCTCAGTCTAATTGGAATTACTGACAAATGAACTTTTGTACCATATTCTAATTTTTAGAGTTTCACCAGTGTAGCTCAGATCTTTCAAATTTAAAATGTTACTGAATGTGACTTACAAGAAAATACTGAGCTGTTGGTGAATTGTAATATTGTGTTTATTGGAGAGAACTGCTTTTTCTTGTTTTTAATTCCCAATCAGCTTTTGCCGTCACAAAGACCCAATTTGTTACAATTTTGTTGGTAATTTTCACAAAACCAACCAACAATAGTATGGTTTGACAAACTGAAACAAAGATTTTATTTCAGATTAGATGATTCCCAAACAGCTGAGTTTGTCAAGCTGATGATCAAATGGAAGACGAAGCATCTCCCAGCTTGAAGTTTGTGGAATGAACTAATCCTGTTAAAGAGATAGAGGTCTATGAATATGAATATAGCTATTTATACATTTGGCCTTTTTCAGCTGAGCTCCCACTGTACCTACTGTCATGGTTACAAGGACAGGTTGAAAAACAAGAGCCAAATTCCAAAGGAAAACCTGAAGAACTAATGATGAAGACCACGTTACAAGAATTTGTTGTTATTCAGCAGAGATATAATGAAATTATGCAAACAAGGTAAAAGTATGACTTTAAAATACACTGCTCAAAAAAAATAAAGGGAACACAAAAATAAGATATCCTAGATCTGAATGAATGAAACATTCTCATTAAATATTTTGTTCTTTACATAGTTGAATGTGCTGACAACAAAATCACACAAAAATTATCAATGGAAATCAGATTTATCAACCCATGGAGGTCTGGATTTGGAGTCACACTCAGAACTAAAGTGGAAAAAACACACTACAGGCTGATCCAACTTTGATGTAATGTCCTTAAAACAAGTCAGAATGAGTCTCAGTAGTGTGTGTGTGTGGCCTCCACATGCCTGTATGACCTCCCTACAATGCCTGGGCATGCTCCTGATGAGGTGGTGGATGGTCTCCTGAGGGATCTCCTCCCAGACCTGAACTAAAGCATCCGCCAACTCCTGGACATTCTGTGGTGCAATGTGGCGTTGGTGGATGGAGGCGAGACATGATGTCCCAGATGTGCTCAATTGGATTCAGGTCTGGGGAACGGGCGGGCCAGTCCATAGCAACAATGCCTTCATCTTGCAGGAACTGCTGACACACTCTAGCCACATGAGGTCTAGCATTGTCTTGCATTAGGAGGAACCCAGAGCCAACCCAACCGCACCAACATATGGTCTCACAAAAAGGGGTCTGAGGATCTCATCTTGGTACCTAATGGCAGTCAGGTTATACCTCTGGTGAGCACATGGAGGGCTGTGCGGCCCCCAAAGAAATGCCACCCCACACCATTACTGACCCACTACCAAACTGGTCATGCTGGAGAATGTTGCAGGCAGCAAAACGTTCTCCACGGCGTCTCCAGATTCTGTCACGTCTGTCATGTGCTCAGTGTGAACCTGCTTTCATCTGTGAAGAGCACAGGGCGCCAGTGGTGAATTTGCCAATCTTGGTGTT
The DNA here is from genome assembly GCA_006937985.1 of Aphyosemion australe. Classification (NCBI taxonomy): domain Eukaryota; kingdom Metazoa; phylum Chordata; class Actinopteri; order Cyprinodontiformes; family Nothobranchiidae; genus Aphyosemion; species Aphyosemion australe. The sequence continues at coordinate 15,780 of SSNS01000841.1, forward strand.
CTCTGGCAAATGCCAAACGTCCTGCATGGTATTGGGCTGTAAGCACAACCCCCACCTGTGGACGTCGGACCCTCATACCACCCTCATGGAATCTGATTCTGACCGTTTGAGCAGACACATGCACATTTGTGGCCCGCTGGAGGTGATGTTGCAGGGCTCTGGCAGTGCTCCTCATGTTCCTCCTTGCACAAAGGCAGAGGTAATGGTCCTGCTGCTGGGTTGTTGCCCTCCTACAGCCTCCCCCGCATCTCCTGATGTACTGGCCTGTCTCCTGGTAGCGCCTCCATGCTCTGGACACTACGCTGACAGACACAACAAACCTTCTTGCCACAGCTCTCATTGATGTGCCATCCTGGATGAGCTGCACTACCTGAGCCTCTTGGGTGGGTTGTAGACTCCGTCTCATGCTACCACTAGAGTGAAAGCACCGCCAGCATTCAAAAGTGACCAAAACATCAGCCAGAAAGCAGAGGAACTGAGAAGTGGTCTGTGGTCACCATCTGCAAAACCACTCCCTTATTAGGGATGTCCTGCTAATTGCCTATAATTTCCACCTGTTGTCTGTTCCATTTGCACAACAGCAGGTGAAATTGATTGTCGATAAGTGTTGCTTCCTAAGTGGACAGTTTGATTTCACAGAAGTGTGATTGACTTGGAGTCGCATTGTGTTGTTTAAGTGTTCCCTTTATTTTTTTGAGCAGTGTATAATGCAAACTTGTGTTGTTTCTATTGATGATTTTAACATTTAGTTCAGCTCTCTATAAACTCTTCAAAAGAAGGATTTGTTTGTTTTTCTTTGGGATGTGAGGCACAAAACCACCTTGTGAAAGGTGGTTTCATGCAGAAAGCCTTTGTGCATGACAAGAGGAAGAGCAACATCTCCCAGTCTACTCTGCGGTGACAAAGATCACTCCTCGAAAATAACTTTACATTTACACGTAAAACATTTCCCATGAGAAAAGGCTGGGGTCCAGACCTCCAGTATAGGGAAACTGGTCCTTCTTTACGCAACTCTTACTTGTGGTGGGATTCCCCCCGGCTTAGAAATGGGACATCTGCCGGAAGGAGGCCAGCCACAGTGGAGACAAATATTCTGATGGTAGGTTCGGAAGCCACAGGGCAGGTCTACATGCAGCTGCTGGCCAGGGCCTCAACCGTCGCTTTTCAGGCTCATATATGTACCACTTACTTATAACCTCATGGAAACTGATTCTACATGAGCTCTGGAGGCGGCTTTAAAAACTGGAACGAGATCGTTTACTGTTAGATGAGTAAAAATCAAAGAATTAGTAGAAAAAACATGTCTGTAGCCTTGGTGTAACCCACAGAGACGGAGTTGTATCAGAGGCTACATATCTTTATATTCATAAATTCAATTATTACTTCCTTTGTCTATTTGAGTGATCTAGTGATTCTTAGTTCACTGTTCTAGACAAATTTAATGGCAAAAATGAACTATATTAGTCCTAAAACAGTTAAAAGATAACAGTTACAGAATACAGGGCTTAAGCTAGAGCTGTTGATTCAATGTTTTTCTTGTAAAAGTTTTGCTTTGCCAATAAGAATCAATTAAAGGGGACATTTTAAACTCCCTTTTTACATCCTTTTGTGCTGCCATGTAGGTCTCTACTACCTCTATAAACACTCAAAACATGAATAAAACCCATTCATGTTTCCTTTTCAGTGTTTGGTTTTAGGAATTATGTGCCTAAAACAACCTGTTTCAAAAAGTCCCGGTTTGTGATGTCACAAACGGGGAAAGTAGAATAGAACCCTAACCCTCTCACGTGCAGGAGAGATGCTGCCGGAGGAGCAGCAGCTAAACTCTGAGCCCCTCCTGGATCTCGGAGCTTCTCGGCTTATAGCAGCCTCAGTGGGGGATGGGTGGGTGTGGCCAGCTCCAGCTTATTTTCTTAAACTAGCAGAGCCCTGAAACGACTCATTCTGGAAGGTATTGAAACTGTCATGAGTAAAACTGCTGAAATCGCTTCATTTGAGAGGGATTTAGTGCAAATAACTTCATAAACATGTTTTGCATCAACTGTAGAACTATTATAACTTAAAGAAAGTCATGATATGTCTCCTTTAAAACTGAGCAGGTCACAAGTGTAATTAAAATTGGCTGTCAATAGAAGTTATTCATCAACAAGTTTTTACCAAAAGCAGGTTTTTATAAGCACATTAAAATTTGGTTAACCATTGTGCAAAAAAAGTCTTTCATTTCCTGGGTTTAGATGATCAGGAAATGGTAACAATTTTCTGGTCTTCACCAGGCTCCTAAGTTACTGAAATCTAACCTGGAGTCCAGAAAAACAACCAACGGCTTTACTATGTTGTTATTTATTAAACTGAAATTAAGTTAGCATAGAAACACTGAATCAGGACCAGACTATTGATTAAATGATTCTCCTGCTGGAGCTCCTTTATTAAAGCAGGAGTTCATTTAGTTTGCTGCTCCGGAGCATACAGGTGTGTGTTAACACAAGGAAGAATATCATCAATAATGAGCTTATAGAGAAACAATTTTTTCTGCTCATCAATCTGGAAAAGGTCAAAGGTCATTTGCAAACTATTTGGAGGACATAATTTCTAACAGAACTAAACTTCATTGTGGGGTTCCACAAGGTTCTATTTTGGGTCCTCTGCTGTTCCTCATTTATATAAATGATATTTTTAATGTTTCTGACACTCAATCTCCTATTATGTTTGCAGATGACAACTTTAGTTGTATCTCTCCCGAATTTTGATACATTGATTGAGAAAGTCATTTATGGTTAGCTGCATATAATACATGGTTCAAATTGAATAAATTATAATTAAATATCAAAAAAATCTAATTTTATTATTTTTAGTGGGAAAAAGCCATACAACAAAGGTGTGAACCAAATTAAAATTGAAGCTACTGAACTGCCGCAGGTACCATCTCTAAAATATTTAGGTGTTAGTCGAATTAAATTGGAAATTTCTACAAAATGTCATAACTTTATACTATAGTGTTGTGTATCCTTATCTGTCATAATGTAGTATGATCTGGGGTAGTACATTCTCAACTACTTTGGACAAGATTTTACTTTATTAGAAACACTTCCTTAGAATAGTGACTAGATCAGATCCACATGCATCTTTTGTTCTTTTATTTCAGAGACTAAACATATTGACTATTTCTCAAGTAAACATTCTTTATTAGTTCACTTCTAAAACTTGTAATTTTCCGCTCTTAGATAAGAACATTTATATGCTAACAGTGTTGCCTTGAGGCAAACAGGAAGACATAGTCTGCATGTCCTCTCTGCATGTATGGGGTTTCCTCCCACCCAAAACAGGCAGCTTAAGCCTGATGCACACGAGCCAACAGCTGAGCTACCGGTCATTCAAGGCCGTTTGCTCAGCAGATTCCTCGCTGTGTGCGCCTAATTTTCACTGAGTTTTCTGCCTCACGGGACGCTGAAGTGAAAATTAAACCGGTTTGATACTTTCCACCCCATGGGGGGCAGAAACTCGCCGTGTGCGCACTACGTGAGCAGTCGAGCAGGTTAACTACTGCTTTTATGTTAATTTTAGTTGTGAATGTGTGGCTGTGTGTCTCTGTATGGTTCTGGGATGGGTTAGGGCAGGGGTGTCCAATCCTGGTCCTTCAGAGCCACTTTCCTGTATATCTTGGTTGATCTGCTTCAACGCATGATTCTAATCAGTGTGTGATTAACAGAACTCTGCAGAGCTTGATGACCTACTGAACAGTTAATTCAACCATTGAATAAGGTGTGTTGGGCAGGGAAACAACTTAAAGCTGGATGGTGGCCCTTGAAGAGTAGGTTAGGGTCAGGTCAATAGGATGCGGACCCCAGGTTGGGAACCACTGGACTATGATATCTTTTGAAAATCACTTTGTTGATTTTTGAAAATGTCCAAGTATAGTCTGTTATAGGTAGTACAGAATCCCCTTATCAGGACAGGTACACATCTCTGCTCTACAAAAATAAAAATGTCAAAAAACAAGTAAAATTCAAAAATCCGATCCCCATCTAAAACTCTTTATTTGGTCATTTATTTTTGTGAAAATGGTGATGAAGAGAAGAAATACTTTAGCTGTGAATTTTTCATTTTAATTTCAGTTGTTCACATTAGGAGTGTGTATTTAGATCACATAAACACTCAGAACCAGTGTCTATCAAAAAAAAACCAGCTGCTTTTTAAAACATGCAGAAATGACAAATCTCAAACGAGTGGGTTAAAGTGAGTGTGGATGTCCCAAAATAGAACAGCCAGCTGTCTCTTTATCCTACAAATCAAATGTTTAATCTTTAAAACAAAACAACTAAATGTTATCAGAAGACTGAGTACTGTATAAAAACAACTAAATCCAGAATAAAGTTCCATCCCACAAAGTTGATCCTTCAGAGAAAAATGGAGCTGAATGATTATTTTTCCATTACTGAAATCCACACATGAAAAATTCAGTCAGAAAATCCAACTGAGGTGCAATAATACTAAATCTGTTTTTATACTGATCTCAATAATTTAGTTATAACATCTATTTCATAATCCTAGCAGGATTTTGGCCACTAAGCCCTAATTACGGAAAAAAACAAACACAAAGACACCACAGAACAAGTTGTGAGACTTTATTCAGATAAAATAGTGAAGGCAGCAAAGGGGAAGCATTAGTATTAGAGAGTTTCAAAGTTTCATAAAAGCTGTGAGGCTTGATTCTGGTTTATAGAAGAATCAAATATGAAAAAATTAGACAGAAACACTTTTTAAATGAGCTTGAGTGCTTCTGACTGTTGAGGTGCAGTAATACACCTGAGAGCAGATCCGAGGGTGGCCGACCCTTTACTACCATTATGTTCATGCTTTTATCTAATAAAGCATCAGATCCAAGATGATCTGACAGCATGAGCTCTGATGTGTTTATTAGTATTTAATGGTGCTGGTTTTTTACTCAGAGAATGCGTCATGAAGTACTTTGTTAGGTTAGAAAGAAAAAAAATCTCCACTTATAAAATCAAATCTCCATTTCTGTTTTTTAGTAAAATAAATTATTTGCGCCTGCAGTATTCAAATACATGCATGAACATTCTACAAGTTTCTACATCAATTTTGTTCAGTTATTAATTTAGTGTTAAAATTTCCCCAGCAAATAAATCCAGTAGAAGAAATTCATGATTTACACATCAATAACTCAAAACAGGGGTTCTGTACAGGTTGTTGTGTTGATGCGAGATCGTTTCTGGGTCTGAACTGGATAGCTCTGCTCTCACTCGCCCTTGTAAAATGGAGTCCTCTTCTCCTTGAATGCAGCCAGCCCTTCCAACCGGTCTTTAGTTGGTATCACCTTCAAAGCAACATGCAGGTGTGAATGTGAGACAGTTCAAAACCACAAAAATCTTCATCTGAGAATTACCTAAAGCAAGTTTCTATACCCTCACTTTCCTGAGGCCGACTGTTCTGTGCTGAACTCACAACAATCCTAAAGGGGTGCAAGTTTGCATCACAAATACAAAATTATGTCAAAACCTGTATCCATTCCTTTTTAAGCAGGAAATGGGAAAACGTTGCAAGTACAGATTTTAGCCTACAGGCCAAATGCAGCAGCCGATGAACAGCAGTGTCCTGGCACCTCCCAGTTTGATGCACCTGGAACACCTCACCTGGAGGCATCCTAACCACATGCCCAAGTCATTTCAACTGGCTCCTCTCGGAGGAGCAGCGGATCTATTGTGAGCCCCTTCCGGATGACCTATCTTTAAGGGAGAGTCCAGACATCCCGCGGAGAAAACTAATTTGGGCCGCTTGTATCCGCGACCATCATGACCATAGATGAGGGCTGGAACGTAGGTCAGCCAGTAAATAGAGAGCTATGCCTTTCAGCTCAGCTCTGTCTTCACAACAGACCGGTTGCAGATGCAGAACCAATCCGCCTATCGATCTCCCGCTTAATTTTTTCCTCATTGATGAACAAGACCCAGAGAGCCTTAAACTCATCCACTTGGGGCAGGACCTCGTCTCTTATCAGGAGAAGGCAGTCTAATATTTTCCCAAGACCGTGGTCTCGGATTTAGAGGAGCTGATTCTCATCCCGGCCGTTTCACACTTGGCTGCAAACTGCTTCAGCGAAAGTCGGAAATCACAATCTGATGAGGCCAACAGGACCACATCATCTGCAGAAGCAGGGACCCGATCCTTAGACCACCAAGATGGATCCCCTCAACAACCTGCTGAAATCCTGTCCATAAAAATTATGCACAGAAACTGTGGCACAGGGCAGCCTTGGTGGAGTCTACCTCTCACCAGAAACGAGCCTGGCTTACTGCCGGCAACACGGACCAAGCTCTTACACAAATCGTACAGGAACCTAACAGCCCGTATCATGGGGCCTGGTACCCCATACTCCAGGAGTGTGGGACGATGGCTGTGTTCAAATCCAGGGGTTGCATGCTCATGAGGTTGGATTTTAAGACCAGTGACGTCACAACACCGCAACTAAGACTGTCCAAATTCAAAGAATGCTCAGAATGCACTATTGCAGAGTCGTGTCAACCAACACAGCCCAACAACATCCAGAGCCTTAAGGAACTCTGGGCGAATCTCATCCATCCCCAGGACCCAGTCACTGAGGAGCTTTCTGACCACCTTGGTGACCTCAGCACCAGAGACTGGAGAACCCAACCCAAAGTCCCCAGACTCCACTTCCTCACTGAAAGTGTGCCGGTGGGATTGAGGAGGTCTTTGAAATACTCTGCAAATCGACCCATGACGTCCTGAGTCGAGGTCAGCAGCACACCGGTCCCACCATAAACCGTAATGGTAATGAACCACTTCCCCCTCCTGAGACACTGAATGGTAGACCAGAACCTCCTCAAAGTAATATGGAAGTCATTCTTCATGGCCTCAACAAACTCCACCCACACCATGGTTTTGCCTCAGTGGCCAGCCAAGCCACATTCCGCTTGGACTATCGGCTGCTTCTAGAGTCACACAGGTCCAAAAGACCTGATAGGACTCATCCTTCAGCTTGACAGCATCCCTCACCGCTGGTGTCCACCAGCGGGTTTGAGGGTTGCCGCCACGACAGACACTGACAACCCTGCAACCACAGCTCTGGTCAGTGGAGGTGCGGAACATGGCCCACTTGGACTAAATGTCCCCTACCTCCTCTGGGACATATTCAAAGTTCTGCTGGAGGTGGGGATTAAAGCTCCTTCTGGCAGGAGACTGTCAGCTGCTCCCAGCAGACTCTTACAATGTGTTGGGGCCTGCCAACTCACCACCAGGCAGTGGTCAGTTAAAAGCTCTGCCCCTCTCTTCACCCAAGTGTCCAAGACGTGACCACAGATCAGATGAGACGACAACAAAGTTGATCATTGAGCTGCAGCCTGAGATATCCCAGTGCCAAGAGCATATATGGACATACTTATGCTTAAACGTGGTTTTTAGTATGGACAATCCATGTGTGACAGGGTGAGCATGCCGTCACTGTATACCGATTGATCATGCGCCTGGGCTGCTTGGCCACAGGGAAATCCCTTTGGCTGACTGGTTAACGCGTATGACTCTCACCCGGGAGTCTGAAGTTCGAATCCCACCCGGGCCCTCAGTTTGTCCACCTTGCCACACATGACTAGCACAGATGTCCAATGACAGGGCACCACTCGGGTTCAGATCAGGGGAACAAGGGAGTCACCGGTCTCCAAAAAGAGTGGGTAATCTGACCTGCTGTTTGGTCCATGAGCACAAACAACAGTCACAACGGTCCATCCATATGAAGATAGGGTGTGTTTGTGAAATCTTCCAGATTTCTTGAAATATACTTTACTAGTTTTTCTCTTTTCCTATGGGCAGCAACCACTTTCTGTCATGGTGCGAGGTTTTCCTACATTCTCTATTTTCTGCAGATAATTAAAACTTTCTTTGCTTTTATAACCCAATCCTAAAACGTCTTGATTCTGCAGCTTGCTGAATTTTAAACCAAAACTGTAACTTATTAACAGAGCAGATTAAATCCTCACCTGAGCATAGCATGCCTCTTCAATAGCCAGACCTGTAGATAAATCCACCTGAAAGGAAACAAGGCATCTCTCAATGACGATTAATAATGAAGCTGGTTACTTTTGGACTTGTAATGCTCCCATCCTTAAATAATTAAATGAATAAAATGCCTCTTCATCAAGAAAATATTACTATTGTGGCTGCAGCTAATGAGTATATTAGTAAAGAAATATTCTATGGATGTCAGGTGTGGGCAATATGGCCCGAAAATTATATCATGATACTTCAGAGTTTTCTGATGACAACAATAAATCTTATAACAAAGTACGATTTTTTAAATTGATATTTGTTTAATTATTTTTTTGGCAGTAATAGTAATGCACTGTGTCCTTGGGCAAGACACTTTACCCTCCTTGCCTGCTGGTGGTGGTCGGAGAGACCGGTGGTGCCAGTGCTCGGCCGCCTCGCCTCTGCCAGTGTTGTGGGCACCAGGGTGTGAATGTTTGTGTGAATGGATGAATGACTAATTGTGTTGTAAAGCACCTTGGGAGGTTCTAGGACTCTAAAAGGTGCTATATCAAAGAAAAGACCATTTATCGTTTACTATGAAATCCATTTTATTTATTTATTTTTTACCAAATTCCACTTTTTCAGGTGTTTTTTTCAATTCTGCATTTCCATTCTAACCATATTTATTAACCCTAAAAAGTGCATAAATACAAAGTGAATGAATAATAATTCCACAAATCAGTAGCCACAGAATTGTATGTGTATGTATATGTTATACCTGCAAACTCGGAAGGTGTAAAAAAGGTGACCCCCCCCCACCCCCCCGGAACAAGGTCCTTGTGTGGCAGAATGTCATCAGTGGATTTTGTACACCAAAAATGAAAACATCTGAAAATATTTCAGAATACTGTAATCATCCTTAGGTTGCTGTGTTCATTGATGCTCACAGCAATTTCCTAATGTTGTGATTTCTCGCACATATGGCAATAAAACCCTTTTGATTCTGATTCTCTGATAAGTTGGTTCTGATTAAATGTTTAGAAAGAGTTGAAGCTGCAGGGAGATGCAGCTTTATCTCGGCTGTTTGCTTGAATACTTTAATAAACCACTGCTAAGGGCAAAATGTTACAAATCTGCTTTAGTGCTGCAGAAATGTTACAGTATTATGAAATTATCACATCTCGTGTTTGTACTCCAGCTTCCTTAAATCTTCTGGTGCCCAGGTCAATAACTGAGTCAGGCTGTAGCATGCTGGTGGCCATTTCTCACCAGAAAAAAAGTATTTATATTAATAATAGGTTTTAACTGAGTTAAATACTGGCGGTGGTTATGTTCAACTCTGAACTCGACTAAAAAAAAACAAAAAACACAAGCCTCTGGGAAAAATCTCTAAAGGCTGAAAGGAGGTAAATCTGCTAAAGTCCTCGACAGAAACCCGTGTTATTTAGTGGTGAATTAGTTTCATTTGACAAACTTTAAGCTCAACGCCGCTGCGAAGATGTTAAAAGTGAAACAACGCTGGTCATTACTCACCGTGCGAGAGCGGCGCTGCCAAAGCGTCTTTTTCCGCGACTGTGATTGGTCAAATGACGACACGTGACTGACACGCTAACACAAAGATCGTTTGTGAACAAGATGAATCCCCTCCTTCCCTGATTGGTTCTCATAGTGACTGCTGAAACCAAAGACTGTATATATAAGAAACCCGACAGGTGAAACACCCCCCCCCCCCAAAAAAAAAACAAAACAAAACAAAAACTCTTCGGATCTATACGATTCACATGAACGCTATATTTGGCTTCAAATACTGCGATTTTCGCCGAAAAGCAACAAGTTTGCAGGTATGATACGTGCTTGGGTGAATGACTGTGTTGTAAAGCGCCTTGGGGGGTTGTAGAACCCTAGAAGGCGTTATATCAAATATAGGCCATTTGACATTTAATCAACATTAATTGAGCCACATGAAGGAATACCAAACTTCCTCTCCTTCACGTGCCTATGTTTAAATTTGCTAATGGTTAACAACAGAGCAGCATTGGTGTAAAAGTGGTCTTCACTGGCTGATAACTCACCTCTATTCCCTGGTTTATTGCTAGTTTTGCCATCCTTATTGCAATCGGGCCCTGTAAAACCAGAAATCAGAGACTCACAAACCGTAGCAGGTTACAAGGTTAGATAATATAACTACTCTCTGTCCAGTCCCATATTTCACTGCCTTTTAACTCACGTGCACAAAAAAAAAACACCAGTATATTTTTATTTTTGTTACCTGAGGGTTAATCTCACGGGCGAGCTCTAGAGCCCGCAAATACGCAGCATCTCCACTGTCGTTCTGCTCCACAGAATGATTGACCAGACCCAGGCGACATGCCTCTCCTCCATCCACAACCCTGGCAGCAAAGATGAGCTCCTTGGCTAGAGAGACACCTATGACCCTGGGGAGGCGCTGTGTTCCACCTACAAACAGAGGATCTACCTCATGGAGCAAGGCCATCTGCACACAGTGCTCTTTTCTCTAGAAGCAAAAACCCTGGAAACGGCACCTCTTTCAAAAAAAAAAAAAAGTGAAGAATCTAAGCTTTGTCTAAATTTGTTCTCATTAACAATTTTTTGTACTTAATATGTAAAACGAGACAATAAAAACACATCTTACCTGCTCCTGGGATTATTGCGAGTTTTGTTTCGACTAGACCCATTTTTGCAGTGTTGGCTAAAGAAATGAAAGAGAACCATTGTATTTAATAAAGGTAGTTAAAGTAAAGCTTTCATGTCTTCATAACACATTTATATTAAGATTATAATTTTCCAAAATGAAGGAAAAGTAATAAAAATGATCAATCTGTATTTTTAAAATAATTTTGTTTCATAAAATGACTTGCTAGGTTTGATGAATAGTGACGAGAAGTTGAATTTAACTCAAGACAAGAACTAATAACATCCTCAGAACAATCTGTGGGTTCTGGATAACCCCAGTGAATGAACAGGCTTGATGCAGAAGCTGCTACAGACAAACTGTTGCAGTCCAGCTCCACATACACTTGTCAGAAGACTTTTTCAGCTCCTACTTATATGAATAATAGATACAGATCATGACTAAGCATGATCGATGATCTCTGAGGCCAAGATTAGACCCAGAATGGACTTGTTGTCATACCCAGAACATCAAGTCTGCTGCTCCTACATCTCCTTACTGCAGCTATGTGAACACCATGTTGACGGGTGTTTTACTATTGATTGGTCAAACACACACAGGGTCAGGAGTGTCTTGCACTCTTACTTTGCAGCCTGAACTGTACTAAGACAGAGGAGACCTATCCAACAGAAAGTCTGTCTTACAGGCGATTCGGATGTCACAAGCAAGAGCCATTTCCAAGCCTCCTCCTAAAGCAGCTCCATCAATTGCAGCAATTGTTGGTATTGGAAGGTTACCTGAACAAAAACACCAGAACAAACCGTTCAGTATATGTCTTCCACTCTGCACAAGCTGCATGTGTTCATTAAAAAGCAGTCAGGTCAAAGAAACCTCTAAAAACCAGCTAGCATTTAAAAGCCTCATGTTTTATTAAAGCAGAGTTGGTGAACATCTACAGGAATAGATCCACCAAACTAAACAAATCCCTCGCTTGATTTTTGAGACCATTGGCTCATCAAAGAGCCCGTTTTAATGGATTTATGTTCATGCTTTTAGAGTCTGTACCCAGCTCTGTGATGAGAGTCCTGGCTTTTGATACAAACGGTCCCACTTCACTCTGGTGCATCTTTCCCCTCTCCTTCAGGTCTGCACCTATACACACAGACACGTACACACACACCAGCAGGAAGTTGACTTCTGACTTCCTGGAACAAGGAACAGAGAACAACTGTGTGGACTGTAGAGGTAATATGCACCCATGTGACCCTCAGTGACCCCTTCTTCCACCCAAATATGGTGGGTTCCTTTGTTTTGTGTGTGTGCGCATCAAAGGAGGCGTGACCAGTCTGACAAAATCTCCTGTTTTTTATTATATAGTTAAAAAAATGCTGTTTCCTCTGTAAAATCCATCCATCCTGGACATTATGAATAAAAAATATACACAAAATTAGGGAAGTCCATTTTAAAACTGTAAGATAAAATGAATTGTAGAACATTAAAAACAATGTTTTCCAACAATAAAAATGCATTTGTCAAAGCAATAACCAGAGAGCCTACCTGCACAGAAGATACCAGGGACCAGACTGCATAAGATCACACTTCTGACTTTATTATTCTTCCTGATGCTCTCTACAGCCTCAAACATCTGTATGAAAACAGCAGACTTTGGATTAGAAACCACATGCAGATACTGTATTATATTATGTTACAGCGTGTGTCGCCATTAAAGAGAGAAACTTTAGTGCACGTGACCAAACATCACACCATTAAACATGTTTTTTTAATAAATGAATTAAAATTTTACATTTGAAAATTACATTATAGAATTTTATGGGATTTATCAGTGGGGGTTAGCCGCATGGGGATGACTATTAGAAACTACTAGATTAGTAACCAGAAATACTAAATTTCACATAACACTGGTTTCAATCATTAAATTAGTCATTTTCATCATAAAAGTAAATAAAAATAGGGTAAATCCAATACATACCAACTTGACCAGATTTTTGCTAATAGAATTTTTGGCTTTGGGTCGATTTATTCCAACAACAACAATACCTGAAAAACAAATGAAATAATAAATAATGTGTTTTTATGAGAATGTGACATACAAGGCATTTAGTAAAATAACTCAGACTGCATGTTTAAACTCAACAGAAGCATATTAGATTGCATATTATTCATCATCTTGTGTAAAACTGTAGCACATAAACATGAAACCTAGCCTAGAAATAGACAGACGGTGGCTGAAGCAAAATGATTTTGCTCTGCATGTCGGTGTAGACATGCTCCATAGGAGCTGCAGCAGGTCCACAGCAGGAAATGGCTTTGGCATCAACGTTGGACTATTTAGACTTGGGCCTTTCTTTGAGTCAAGAGCAGATAGAGGTACTTAAGTGGTTTATGCAGAACAAGGATGTATTTGGGCCTTCTTCAACAGTGTATGGTGGACTGCCTCGTTGAATGACATTGGTGAAGAAGAAGAAGAAGAAGAATCTTTAATATAGCGCCTCTCAAGATAAAAATCCCAAAGTGCTTCACAAGAACAAAATTAAAAATAAATAAATACGATTAAGAAATATAATAAAAAATTGGAGAAAAATGACAAAAAGTGAAAAAAATATATGAAAAAGAAAAAGGTAATCAGGGGATCCTGAAAAAGACAGAATTGATAGAAACAGCAACATGAAGTGAGGAAGCAGAGGATGAACAGAAGGTCACACCAAAGCCAACAGGTGAGTCTTCAGCTGCTTTTTAAAGGAGACCACTGAGTCCACTGATCTCAGGCTCAGGGGGAGAGAGTTCCAGAGTCTGGGGGCCACAGCAGCAAATGATCTGTCACCTTTGGTCTTTAGCCTGGTGTGCTGCACAACCAGTAGGCTTTGATCACTGGACCTCAGGGACCTGCTGGTGGTGTAGGGACTGAGAAGATCACCAATGTATGATGGTGCTTGTCCATGTAAGGCCTAATTTATGCTTTTCTGTCTTCATCAGTATGGAGACACGCAACGCTGTTATCCGTCATTGCGAGGGCTCTCCAACAGGCTCGCAAGGACAGATGGAATCGAGCCAACTTTTCTAAACATCCGTCAAACAAAACAGAGTGCATGCTTGTGATTGGCCAGGACGCCGCTTCCTTTAAATTCATCAACAGCTCCGCCATTGCCCCCTCCAAACAAAATAAAAAGAGAGCTGAAGATTGCCCTCTGTTGTCCTGGCGGGGAATTGCTTTGCAACGTCTCCGTCAATGCGTGTGCTTCTCTCCCTCGTGGAGCTGACAGAGAAGCACAAATTAGGCTTTAGGCCCTAAAAGCCAGAACCAGGATCTTGGAATTAACCATGAAGTTAACCGGCAGCCAATGAAGCTGGAAGAGAAGCGGGGTGATGTGGGTGTGTTTGGACAATTTGATCAGCAGCTTAGGACAGGCATTCTGAATCACCTGTAAACGGTTCAGGGAGGTTTTGCTCTGACAAGTGAAAAGCGAGCTGCAGTAGTCTAAGCGTGAGGAGATGGAGGTGTGGATAACAATCTCCAGTTCAGAGCGTGACAGAATGTGACTCAGTACCATGTGACGTGGGTATGTCACGGTGTCCAATAGCATGCGGAGACCGTTTAAAAAACAGCCATATATTCTTCCCCATGACTGAATTCTGTCTATGGGTCGAGGCCAGACTATATATTCACATCTATTGGATAGCTGGCCAGACTACATGAAACCACCACTTTGAGGATGTCCATTCATGTCCGTTTTATTTTGCAAGACAAAAAGCTGTTACGCCTATTGATCTTTTTCATTTTTTATAAGCAGGGTTCCCACTCTTTTCTTGAAATGATTTTCCAGGACTTTTCCAGGACATTCTCTGGACTTTTTCAGCTGCTACAGTACAAGTCAAGTTATCCCAACTAGGGCTGACCTAGTGCTGAGTCGCTCTATGCACATCTCCAGACACTTCTAGCCAATCCCTGAACTGGGGGTTTTCTTTCAACTCAGATTTTAATTTGCAATTTGTCTTCCTGACATCAAGCCTAGAAAGGACAATACAAATTTGAAAGTCTATGACTGGTTACACTCACTTGCCACTTTATTGGGTACACCTGTCCAACTGCTCGTTGACACAAATGACTAATCAGCCAATCACATGGTGGCAACTCAATGCATTTAGGCATGTTGACATGGTCAAGACGATCCGCTGCAGTTCAAACCGAGCTTCAGAATGGGGAAGAAAGGTGATTTAAGTGACTTTGAACGTGGCATGGTTGTTGGTGCCAGACGGGCTGGTCAGAGTATTTCAGAAACTGATGATCTTCTGGGATTGTCACACACAACCATCTCTAGGGTTTACAGAGAACGGTCTGAAAAAGGGAAAACATCCAGTGAGCGGCAGTTATGTGGGCCAAAATGCCTTGTTGACGCCAGAGGTCAGAGGAGAATGGCCAGACTGGTGGAGCTGATAGAAAGGCAACAGTAACTCAAATAACCACTCGTTACAACCAAGGTATGCAGAAGAGCATCTCTGAACACACAACACGTGGAACCTTGAGGCAGATGGGCTCCAGCAGCAGAAGACCACACCGGGTGCCACTCCTGTCAGCTAAGAACAGGAAACTGAGGCTACAATTCACACAGGCTCACCAAAACTGGACAATAGAAGATTGGAAAAATGTTGCCTGGTCTGATGAGTCTCGATTTCTGCTGCGACATTCGGATGGTAGGGTCAGAATTTGGCGTCAACAACATGAAAGCATGGATCCATCCTGCCTTGTATCAACGGTTCAGGCTGGTGGTGGTGTAATGGTGTGGGGGACATTTTCTTGGCACACTTTGGGCCCCTTAGTACTAACTGATCATCGTTGCAACACCACAGCCTACCTGAGTATTGTTGCTGACCATGTCCATCCATTTTTGACCACCGTGAACTCATCTTCTGATGGCTACTTCCAGCAGGATAATGCTCCATGTCATAAAGCTGGAATCATCTCAGACTGGTTTCTTGAACATGACATTTGAGTTCACTGGACTCAAATGGCCTCCACAGTCACCAGATCTCAATCGAATAGAGCACCTTTGGGATGTGGTGGAACGGGAGATTCATCATGGATGTGCAGCCGACAAATCTGCAGCAACAGCGTGATGCTATCATGTCAATATGGACCAAAATCTCTGAGGAATGTTTCCAGAACCTTGTTGAATCTATGCACGAAGGATTAAGGCAGTTCTGAAGACAAAAGGGGGTCCAACCCTAGCAAGGTGTACCTAATAAAGTGGCCGGGGAGTGTATATTGACTGCTTACTCAATAAATTAGGCCTTTCATACCTTAGCTTTTTCATATCTTTCATATTCTATGTATTATACTTACTGTACACCACATTACACTTTACTGCTTATTTCACATAGTTAGATGCTGAACTGCAGTTTGTTAGCCTGGCAAGCCATCCTATATATGTGTATATATAGTCTGGCCACGAACCATTGACGGCTCTCAGTCGTGAGGCGGGATCTACGGTGGTCTTTCAAAATGTCAGCACGCAATTGGATAGCGCTAGGACCAATCAGAGTGACGAACAACGTGACGTAATCACGGCGACGGAAAAGCGGGAGGCTTTAATGGCGTCTAACATCAATGATTTCTGTCGTTTTTGTATGAAAAACACGCGACTATCAGGTGTACTGGGACATTGCACTACTTTGTTTGATAAAAATAAGAAGCCGCCAAGTATAGCCGACAGACTTACGCACGTTGGAGTCTAAATAATCCAATGTTGATGACAAAGCCGTTTCAAACGAACGTGTTTCCTGAGTTGCCGCCATGTTGCTTGGGTTTGCGGCCGCAGCGCTGACGTCATCGGCTACTCCCGCTCTGTGATTGGCCCAAAATATAGAGCGCTGTGATTGGCCCAACCAAACCTATAGCGAGCTGTGATTGGACAGCCACAGGCTGCGAGGATTCCTATGAAGCGTGCCTAGACCAAACTCTGCAAAGCAAGAATTTGGTCTAGTTCACTAGGCTAGCAGTTTGTTGTTGCAGCATTGGTCATTTTAGGTTGGTCCAATCATCCAGAAACAAGATTGAGGGAAGATGACCAGGCTAATATCTCTCGCTAGCACCACAATCATATTGAACCTGAAATAAGTAGATAAGTACTACTTATTGTTTGCTGGCTACCTTTTTAGTCTGGCTTGTATGTAGCATTACTATGATACATTTATGGTTACCACTTAAATATTTATATTTATTAATTTTATTTATGTTGAATTCAATTTATTCACATTAACAACTTTCTTCAAAAGAACATGCAAGTCTTCAGTTCTCAATGGCTCTTCGCTGTGGTCTGTATCGAGCTAAAAACAGCTGCTCTCTGTGCACATACCCAGTATTTTAATACAGCTTAATTCATGGAGTTTTTCTCTTTCACATGTTTTTTGTTTCTGCTGTTGGACAATAGAACAAGTATGAAATACTGAGTGGAACGTGGCCCGGTAAGACTACCTGTTACTCGTCGCTATCTCGAAGCTGTCGTCATGTTCGCTACGGCTCCACTAAACCCAAAGGCATGAGTGACGACACGCCCACAGCTCTCTGCTGCTCCTCTGTCACTCAACAGAGAGAAGGAGGAAAACCTCTCACTAGATATAATGCGATACAGCAGCACTCTTGAACTGAAAGTCGCTAGTTTTGGCCCTTTGGAGAAATAAATCTTTACTTGGGTCTGAAAAATGTATAAATCCAGTAACAAAGACAGATGGAAACACTGGAAAGCAGAACTGTTCTAAGGGAATAAGCAATCTGATTGGTTGATAGCGTCACATGGGACGCTGTGCCGGCTAGATGCAGAACTGAAAGCAGACAAGCGCTACAGCCCAATATCGCTCGTTGAAGACAGATAAAATTAGACATTCATGCATAAAATGCTTAGCCCGTTTGCATTCATCCACCATGAGGGAAAATTATTTTCCAGGACAACTCAAACGTTTCCAGGACATTTTAATTTTTCCCCCATTTTCCAGGTGTTTTCCATGACTGGAAAATAGGTCTATCATTTTCCAGGTTTTCCAGGACGAGTGGGAACCCTGTCTGTCAAAGTATTTTGACATCACAACTCTACAGACACATGGACCAAACTAAAACAACCCACAAATCACCGTGAGGTTCGGCAGCTTTTATTTTGAAAGTGACACAGAAAACGAACGAGCCTTATACCTGCCTTATACCAAGGCTTCGTTTGTCGTCAATCACATGGTTTTCTGCAAAATGAAACAAGAGCAAGCCTCGAAGCGTGTGGACACGCCCCCTTCCTGCTAGATACAAGCCTCAAAGCCTCGCTTCATTTGTCCCATCAGTACACAGGCATACACCACAGGCGTGCGTACGCGTATGCCCAGCGGCCTTGGCAGTATGGAAGTGTAGCGATCAGGCGCGGGCAGAGAAAAACCTCCTCCCAGATCATCTGTGCCGTGCAGTCTGTCCTCCTCTTGGAGACTCCGTGTCTTTGGGGCGAGTGCGTGCGTCCGGCCGGGAACGTCTCCGACCATGTCTCTCCTCTTTCCCTCCTCTCCGTTCATTATATCCTCTGTTAATTAATCTCTGTTACACCTGTGGGCGCTCCACACCTGTATGTGGGCAACTAATTGTTGAATTTTCACCTGTTCAATTTACTACCAGTTCAGCTCAGAACAAAGCATTTCAATTATGAGCAGACAGTGATTCAGCGAGGCAGGCTCAAGCAGCGAGATTTCCATGTAGGAAATCATGCCAGTTTATTAATAGTTTCTCAATAATGGGTTTAAACATAATACTGATAGGAAATGTAGTCAAAAGAATTAAAAACAACGTTGAGGTCACAGAGAATCGAACCAGGTTCAGGACATGACAAAACAGCACCTTAGCCCACAGCATCAACCACTACGCTATGAATTATAACTTTCAAGTTGGAAAGAAGATGTAAATGATATCGACAATAAAGAGCATCTTGGGACAGCGTAGAACGCGCATGGGGACATTCTGTCCACAATTGGACACGGATATTTTACGTGTGCTCTTTTATCCCTCATGGTAGAGGTAAACTGGCAGCATGCCCTACAGAGATCAGGCTGTTCTCTGCGGACTGGCCGAACTCTGACTCCTGCAGTCAGATGCAATAGTAAACGGCTTTTGAGTCTCCGAAAACACCTCAGTGAATAAAAAGTAGGCTCATGTCTAACCTCGTGACTTCATTAATGGAATTTTAATGTCTCATTTCTCGCATAAAAACATCTTAAAACGTATTTTAGAGCCAAGAGTTAGTATAAAATGAACAACTTCTTAATTTCTGAATAGAGCTTCACTGTAGCGCATACTAGTGGACAGAAAAAAACACATTTTTCCTTTTGCCTTCCAGGGCTGAGTGAGCAAAGAAAAAAAACCCTTAGAAAATTGGTAGGAGAAAAAAAAAACTTTCTTTGCCTGTCCGGGCTGAGCAAAAACAACAAAAAAAAAACTTAGAAAAATGCCACAAGAATTTTTTTTTTCCTGTTTGCCTCTCTCGGCTAAAAAAAAAATTTTTAGAAAAATGCCACAAGAAAAAAATGTTTTTTCCGTTGCCTTTCAGGGCTTCCGTAAATTGGAGCAGATTAAGTTTGAGTGAAAATCTAGATATTTTTTTTTGCACTCTGGGCAACTGACTCAGTGACCCAAATGAGTCAAAAACCAGATTCACTTTGGTGAGTGACTCATTCAAACTTGATTCAGTAAAAAGAATCAAATTCACCATCACTACCCATATCTTTATAAATTGCATTTCTTGCAGAAATGCTGTTTGAATGCTTTATGCTGAAAAGGGTAGCTGAAGATTCTTAAGAAGAGATGTGAAAGTGCAAAAAAGAAAAAAGGCAAAAAAAAGGATAAAGAAAGAAAGGGAAAGAAAAAAAGAAAAGAAACAAAAGTGAGGCTCCTTGGGGTTGCCGTGACTACCGTGCCTTTTAAGTTAGGCCCCGCCCACTTCAGGAGAGACCAAAGCTGATGACATCATTCCACTGTGACATCATAGCTCAGTCATTGTATGACCAGCTCCACACACAGCATTCAGTCGTGCCTGAGATGTGCAGTGAGATTTCTGGATTCCCATCTAGGATGCAACAATCGCCTTCTTTCCCTCAGATGACAAACACAAAGATGTCAAAGAACTCTGAAATGTCGTGGTTCGAGATGTGTTTGCAAAACGTGGAGGTTGATTACAATGCAGTAATCAACTTCGACTCTGATTGTGAAGACGATAGGATGCAACAATCGCCTTCTTTCCCTCAGATGACAAACACAAAGACGTCAAAAAACTCTGAAATGTCGTGGTTTGAGATGTGTTTGCAAAACGTGGAGGTTGATTACAATGCAGTAATCAACTTCGACTCTGATTGTGAAGACGATAGTCTCTCTGAACAGATGTTTCAGACACAACAAATGGAGGTTTCTACGGATAAAACGCAGCCAGAAACCACCTTTTCTGTTGAGACAGAGTCTAAAGATGAGACGGTCCAACTAATTTTTACTTTGTCTGCTGAAACGGACGTCCCTCAATCTGAACCAGCCCAGCAGGAATCACCTGACGTCAAGCACGTTCAGGAACTTTTAAAGCAGGTGAGTATTTTAAAAAGAAAGCTGCAAAACAAAAACACGTTTCTTGTTCAGGAGAAAGAGAGAAGGATCGCAGCTGAAACCAGTTGCACATTTTATAAGGAACAGGTTGCAGAATTGGAAAACAGCTGCGTTCACCAGCAACACACGCTGGCAGTCTTGGAAAAGAAATCAAAAGAGCAGAGGACCGTGAACGAGAATCTCCAAGACATCTGCTCCGAACTTACAGGTGAGGCAGACGATTCCAGTTTCTCTGGACTTTCAAGGAAAGATCTCATCGGTAAGTTTGAAAAGATGCAGGAACGAACTCTGGGCCTTGCGATGCAGCTGGAAAATGTGACTGAAGGCAAAAACAAGACAGAAAAGAAATGTACTGTCAAGCTGGAGACTTTAAAACAACAGCTTGACGAAAAGAATTTGTTTTGCCAAAAGTTACAAGACGATTTGAACCAGGAACGTCAGCTGAGACTGGGTTATGTGCAGAACGAGAAAAACTCTCAGCACAAGGTTGCCGTTAACGAGACCTTCAAAAAGGAGATTAAGTCTCTCCAGAAACGTAACGGCGACCTCACAAAACTCCTGGACCAAATTAAGGCTGAGCAGAGGAACTCAGACAAGAAACTTCTTGAAGAGCAAAATAATTTTAAACAACAGCTCAAAGAAAGGAAGTTAATTTCTGAAAATCTGGAACAAAGCTTGAAAAGGGAACAGCAGCTCCATCTGATCTGTGAAGGAGAGCTTAAAAAGACCAGGGATCAGATTAGTGTTGTTAGTGGAAATCTCAAAAAGGAGATTTATGATCTCAAAAAGAAAAACGCAGACCTTATGGAGAAAGTGGGAAGCGTTAAGACTGGAGACGTTAAGGCACACAAGAAGATGCCTGAGGAGCTGGAGAGCTTTCGTCTGCAGCTCCAAGAGCAATCTTCCGTTTGTGAAGAATTAAAAAACAGCCTTAGCAAAGAAAAACAGATTCGGCTTAATCTGGAAGACAAACACAGAGACGTAATCCAGGAAAGTTTTATTCTGAAACAAAAAATTGAAGTGTTGACAAAAGGAAACTCTGAACTCAGAGTGGTCATGGCTGACATGATCTCAGAGAATGTGGGTTCACACAGAACGTCCCTGGAGCAGCTGGAGAGCTTCAAACACCAGCTCCAAGAGAAGAACTCAGCTTGTGAAAACCTGGAAAAGAGTTTCACAAACGAACAAAAGCTGAGAATTCAAATCGACCAACAGCTTCAGGAAAAAACAGCTCTGTGTGAAAAACTAGAGCTCCGGTTCAGAGAAGAGCAAAAGATGAGAATTGGTCTGGAAGCAGAGCTTGCTCAGAGCTCAGAAACGGTCAGCGTTGACGAGGAGCTGATGGAAAAACTGAAAAATATGGAAGAAAAACAATCCAACCTCCAGAAAGTTATCGTCAAGCTTAATCTGGACCAATTCAGAGCAAAAAAGCAGCATGAGAAAGAGTTGCAAACCCTGAAAGACCAACTTCAGGAACAACTCGATCTCCATTCCCTACAGAAATCTAAATTTGAGTCAAAAACTCAACCAACTGATTCTGTGGAAAGTCTGCAAGAAAATCTGGACATGGGACTAAAGACGGATGGAGAATCGTCTAACCGGGACCAGGAAACAACGACAGAGGTTTGCATTACTACACAAATAAGTGAAGAAAATGTAGAAACTTTAGAAGCAAAGCAAAATCTGCCTGGTTCTTCAACAGAGGACGACCTCAGGTCGCAGGGAAACGCCCCACAAGCAGTTACCCAAAAACAGGGTAACGTTTCTAAGTGGAGGCGTTTCAAGAAGTTTTTAACACCGGCGTGTTTACGGCAGCACAAAAACAATTCCTGTGACAACTAACCCCCAAAAGTGAAAAACGAAAGACGTTCCCCTCTTTATTCGAACAAAACGGGCACCACAGTGGCCGAGTGGTGCACCAGCAACAATTCAAAGGTAAATTAAGGAATTGAATAACTACTCTGAGAAGTTAAATCAGCTATTACCCCCAAAACAAAACAAAATAAGACAAGACACTCCCCTAAACACACACATAAAGCCTGCCGCAAACGAGAGCCAACAGCTGAGCTAACTGTCATTCAAGGCCGTTAGCTCAGCAGAATCCTCGCTGTGTGCGCCTAATTTTCACTGAGTTTTCTGGCTCACAAGACACTGAGTGGAAAATCAAACCGGTTTTGTTTATTTTTCCGACATGCAGACAGGAGGCTGCCACCTTGGAATCACGTGAGGGGAGAACACGCTGTAATTGGTCACTTGGAACATTTCAGCTCAGCCGACAGCTCACGTAGTGCGCACACGGCGAGTTTCTGCCCCCCGTGGGGCGGAAAGTATCAAACCGTTTTTTTTATTTTCACCTCAGCGTCTCGTGAGGCAGAAAACTCAGTGAAAATTAGGTGCACACAGTGAGGAATCTGCTGAGCTAACAGCCTCGAATGACCGTTAGCTCAGCTGTTGGCTCTCGTGTGCGGCAGGCTTAAGAAAAAAACGGGGCACCACAGTGGCCCACCAGCAACAATTCAGAGGAAAATTAAGTATTTAAAAACTACTCTGAGAAGTTAAATCAGCTATTACCCCCAAAACAAAACAAAATAAAACACCCCCCTAAACACACACATAAGAACAAAATGGGGCGTTATGGTGGTATAGTGGGTAGCACTGTTGCCTAGCAGCAAGGTTGCTGGCTAAATAAGTAACTGTTGGGGTGAGAATCATGATATACCATGCACTTCCCACAGTCGAACCAGATGCCTTAATGTAACATTTTTGAAGAAAGAAAGCCAGAAAGAAAGAAAGAAACAAACAAACAAAAGTGAGGTTACCGTGACTACCATACCTTTGAAGTTAGGCCCCGCCCACTTAGTGAAATAAATAAATAAACTTTCACCCCCACCCCACCCCTTTATATAAAAAATACAGGGTGGGCCACCCAGTGGTGCACCAGCAACAATTCAGAGGTAAATTAAGGAATTGAACAACTACTCTGAGAAGTTAAATCAGCCGTTACCCCCAAAACAAAACAAAACAAAACAAGACCCCCCCTCCCCCCAAACACACACATTAGGAAAAAAACGGGGCATCATGGTGGTACAGTGGGTAGCACTGTTGCCTAGCAACAAGGTCGCTGGTTTAAATTTCGTCAGCTTCCTTTCTGCGTGGAGTTGGCGTGTTCTCCCCATGTATGCGTGGGTTTTCTCCCGGTGCTCGCGTTCCCCCCACACATAAAAACACGTGTAGGTCAACTGGTTAATCTAAATTGTCCCTAGATGTTACTTTGATACCCCCCCCCCCCAGAAAAAAATCCAAACCCCCAGTCAGTCGTGGCAGACGGCTGCTCATACTGAGCCAGGTTCTGTTGGAGGTTTCTTCCTGTTAAAGGGGAGTTTTCCTCTCCACTGTTGCTACATGCTTGCTTAGTATGGGGATTGCTGTAAGGTCACTGACACAACAAGTCAGTGACTCGATGCAATCTGCTGGGTTTCCTTACATAGGAAACTTGTAACTAATTGGAACTCAACTCAATGCACTGATTAATCAGTAGGTCCAATTGGAATGTTTGCTTTGCAAAGTGCTTTGAGATGATTTCTGTTGTGAATTGGCGCTAAATAAATAAAGTAAGTTTAATGAAAGTGAAATCACCAAAATTTTTTAAACAGACACAATTGAACAAATCATAAAAAGTAACTCATCTTGAATCGGGCCTAAATTCATTAGTAAAGGTTTGTTTTCCTGCATTTCGAGGTCATTTATGTGTTTCTTAATGCAGGTTTTCTTTTCCTTGTCAACACAAAAAGTAAAAGGCACTGGTAATGGTACTCTCAATGAGACGGGGTTCGATTCCCTGTGGTGCCCTGCTGATTGTACTGACATAAAAAAAAGCTTTTTAATGTAAAAATAAGTTTTGACATTTTTAATGCAAAATTAATATCTGGATAGATATCTGGATTACATATCCAGTCTGCCTAATAAATAGAGATGCACGATCAGGATATTGAGGGCCGATCACCAAAAGCAGTATCTGCCGATCCCGATATTACCGATCACAACATCAAATCCATAAATTCTTCAATATTGTTTTCTCATGTACGCAACATTGCCATTGTATTATTAGTATAAAAAGTAGGGGATGAGAAAGTATCAGTGACCACTGTTTTATTGCAGGCTGAGGCCATGTGCAATATTTAACACTCTACAGACTCTCTTAGAGACTCAGCTTAAGATTAAATAGTGCAAGAAAGCAAAAAAAAAAACCCTCGAATTTGTGTGTTTTGAGAATTTTTTTTAAATTATATTATTATTATCATCATCATCATCATCATAACAGTTGCCGTAATGATATGAGTAATGTTATGTGTTAGTTTTATTTTGAAGGGCAGTTCAGCTGCTAGAAAAGGTTGCTGTTTCCGGTTCTAGGTCAGCGGCTGTTATGTTATGCTAAGAAAAGCCGCCCGTTCTGAACTGTTCTGTGGATAAATTGAGAAGTTGTAAGCCGTGGGTTGCAGCCGACATTAGCCAGAATAAAAGACCCCTAAACGAGTGACCTGAGAGAGGCAGAGTCGTTACGTTAATAGCTTTATTTATTTATTTCCCGTAGCGGACTAACATGATGACTTAAATTAAAGTTAAAGACTTTTCTCCCTGGCCCTGCCTCCCACATGCCTCCATCTACAAGGCTAGGTTATCCTGAGTTATCTCTGTAGTTATGCTGCTATAGGCTTAGACTGCTGGAGGACATTCTGACCACTTTCCACACTCTGCTACTTTCTTCTACCACCACTCTCTAATTGCATTATTTCCTGTTATTTCAGCTGTTAACTTTATTTTCACTCTAAGTGTTTTTCTCCCCAGAAGAAGCTACACTGGCGTTCTGCTGAGCTGTGGTGGCCTCATGGAGGAGGCCATCGGCTGGCACACTGCTGCCAACCACTGAACAATTCTCCCTCTCCTGATATTGCATCTCACTTTCCTTAACATAGAATGTGCTACTACTAGTTCACCTATTGAATTAATTATAGATTCACTCAGATAAAGACAATAAAGTTTCTCTTACTAAACAGAACTTCTACTAAGAAATCACAGTGTAGCCATAGAAACACTACTTGATATACACTGCTCACAAAAATTAAAGGAACACTTTAAAGAAACACATTAGATACATCAGATCTCAATATGAAGTTGGATATCTATACAAATAATGACAGGGCAATATCTTAGGAACAAAAGGATGCCAAGTCTTTTAATGGAAATAAAAGTGTTCAGCCTACAGAGGGCTCAATTGTGTAGACACCCTAAAATCAGAGTGAAATGAAGATGTGGCAGGCTAGTCCATTATTTCAAAAACTTAATTTCTGCAACTCAAAATGCTTTTCAGTATCTTGTGTGGCCCCCACGAGCTTGTGTGCATGCTTGACAATGTCGGGGCATGCTCCTAATGAGACAACGGATGGTGTCTTGTAGCATTTCCTCCCAGATCTGTGTGAGGGCATCCCTGAGCTCTTGTACAGTCTGAGGAGCAACCTGGTGCCGCCTAATGGACCGAAACATAATGTCCCACAGATGTTCTATTGGGTTTAAGTCAGGGGATCGTGAAGGCCATTCAATTGTTTCAATTCCTTCATCCTCCAGGTACTGCCTGCATACTCTTGCCACATGAGGCCGGGCATTGTCGTGCATTAGGAGAAAACCAGGACCTACTGCATCAGCGTAGGGTCTGACAAAGGGTTCAAGGATTTCATCTGGATACCTTATGGCAGTCAGAGCACCATTTCCTAGGCAGTAGAGGTCTGTGCGTCCCTCCATGGATATGCCTCCCCAGACCATCACTGACCCACCACCAAACCTGTCATGTTGAACGACGTTGCAGGCAGCATAACGTTCTCCTTGTCTTCTCCAGACTCTTTCACGTCTATCACAGGTGCTCAGGGTGAACCTGCTCTCGTCTGTAAAAAGTACAGGGCGCCAGTGGCGGACTTGCCAATTCTGGTGTTCTTGAGCAAATGCCAGTCGAGCTCTACGGTGCTGGGCAGTGAGCACAGGGCCCACTACAGGACGTCGGGCCCTCAGGCCATCTTCATGAAGTCTGTTCCTGATTGTTTGGGTAGAGACATTCACACCAGTGGCCCTCTGGAGGTCATTCTGTAGGGCACGAGCAGTGCTCAGCCTGTTCCGCCTTGCACAAAGGAGCAGGTATCGGTCCTGCTGATGGGTTGTGGACCTTCTACGGCCCTGTCCAGCTCTCCGAGAATAACCGCCAGTCTCCTGAAATCTCCTCCATGTTCTGGAGATTGTGCTGGGAGACACATTAAACCTTCTTGCTGCAGCATGTGTGGATGTGCCATCCTGGAGAATCCACGGGGTGCCGATTCGATTCAGAATCGATTTTCGATTCTCGATTCAAATCGATTCACAATCAAAATTATCAAAGAGTGTCAGTTCCAGGTCTAACTACTTTCTTCTGCAAGTTAGAAAAAGCTATGGTAAATTGTTATTTTACTTAAACGAAAACTGGTTATGTTTAAGAAAATGCAAATTTACAAGGTAACATAAAGTGATTCTAAAACTGTAAACAGAGGCAATCTTTTGATGAAAAGGCAACATTTATTTTTGCTTACCTTGTAAAATTTAACAAATCTTTACAGTTACCTAATAGTAGCTTTGAAAGTAATGCAGTCAAATACTTTTCACGTATGTGTGGCAACAAAGTTTAACATTATGAAGACTAACGGGCCCTAATTAGTCTTAACAAGCATCAATAATGCACGGTGCACTCGGCATGAAACAGTCAAACTAAAGAGGATAACACCATTTAAACATTATAAAACATAATGCAACTTACTTCTTGACTCATAAAACGCACACAGGATAATAATAAAGGTAAGTCTCTGTCCTATTTCAAGAGATTACAGCGTAGGAGCACACAGAGCTAGCAGCTAAAGCTAGCGCCGGTGCTCCAGTGATGATGCGTTCAGGGACGCTCGGAAACACGGCAGTTTACATAAAGACTTTCAGACAGAATCGATTCTGAATCTTTATAAGTAAGAATCACGATTCGAATGCGAATTGATTTTTTCAGGCACCTCTATGCTTAATCAACCAGAAAATTATCAGACAGGTTTAACTGATTTCATGCCAGGCCCAATAAAAAAAGTGTTCCTTTAATTTTTGTGAGCAGTGTAGTTGCCGGCCAGAGCTCAGCATTAATTCCTCATGTGATCATGACACTACCCTCTGTTGCACCATGGTGCATTCACAAGTCCAGTGTTGTGGCAATATTACTACCAAGCGTGGCGGCACAAATGCTGCAAAATTCCCGCAGCACCATGCAGCCACAGCGTGTTCATAAGACACACCATGGTGGAAGTATTGCGCTAATTTGCCAGCATGGTGTGTCTTATAAAAAGGGCTAGTGTGACGTAGATCTGTCAGGCTTTTCTAATCCTAGCGTTTCACCTTCTATTTTCTATCAGAAGCTAATACAGGAGATAGGTGTAGGAGACTATTTTCAACATGTTCAGCCTGCATGAAAAACTCCAGTGGAGTGATCCATTATAATCAGAAATAATCATTAAAAAATAAGTTTTCAGTCATCTACATCTTTAATATTAAACTGTATGCTATACTGGTAAATACCACATAAATGTTTCATGAAGCTGCATATCCATTTCCTATATCCATAGGTGCAGAAATCCAGTTGTTGGTGTGGCTGCTGAAGCAGAGGTGGAGGGAATAATGAGACAGTGACTCCAGCTTGCAGCAGGGCGGGAGAATGAGAAGGCTACTTGCTAAAGAAAGTGCCTCACTTTATGTGAGTTTGAGTAGCACATGTGCGTTATTTTTATTTTTTGACAGATCATTTGCTGCTGTGGCCCCCAGACTCTGGAACTCTCTCCCCCTGAGCCTGAGATCAGTGGACTCGGTGGTCTCCTTTAAAAAGCAGCTGAAAACTCACCTGTTCAGGTGGCTTTTGAGTGACCTTTGGTTGATTCTTCTTTGCTACCTTCTCCTCATTCTGCTCTGTCTACCATTTCTGCGTTTCCCATGATCCACTGATTACCCTTTTCTTTTTCCTTTAGCTTTTTTTCCCACATCCTTTTTTAAATCACAATTTTTACTTTTCCCTTTTTTGATGTTTTTAATCATTTTTAAATTTTCATTTCACTTGTTTTTGTGAAGCGCCTCGTGATTTTTATCTTGAGAGGCGTATAAAAAAGATTGTTTCTTCTTTTATTCTACATTTTGTTAAAGTGAGTAAGGTTAGTGTTCTTATGTGTTGAGTTCAATGCATTTAACTTGCTTGTATTGTATTTATTATTTGTTAAATACAAACATTTTCATGGAAATTTGAAAACTTGTGATTTCTTTTTTAGACATTTAGCATTTGATTGTCTTAGTTTTACAGTGTATGCAAACTTGTGTCATTGTTGTGTGAGTTGACCATCATTGGGCCGAGGGCCCAGCCAGCAGTGAGCCAGTATTCAGGCAAGGGTGTGGCCCAGAGATGGGCCGGACAAATTTCAGTGTGTGGGCCAATGCTGGCCTGGGGACATTCAGCCAACTCAGATTTTCAGTATATGGGCCAATACCAGGCCAGGTGTTAAGCCAGCTCTCAGCCAACATTCAAGTAAGGCTCACTGAGTGTGGGCCAGTACAGGGCCAATATAAACAATAATGAGTCATCTTACAGTGTATGGGCCAGACCTGGGCCAAAGTTATCTTGTGTCATTTTTCTGTGAGTGGGCCGTTATTGGGCCGAGGGCCCAGCCAACAGTGGGCCAGTATTTAGGCAAGGATGTGGGCCAGAGATGGGCTGGACAAATTTTGCTATGTGGGACATGTATTGTAGACTATACATAGAAAGTTGTAACATCATTTTAATACTAATGTCATAATAAGGTCAATAGGTCATGAAGTGGGCCGGTCTGGGGTCTGAAACTCCAGGGCTGAAAACATGTCCCACTCCGGCCCTGCATGTAACGATATTCAGTCTACATTGTTTGTTTTGCAAAGACAATAAACACACTACAACATATATATAATAACTCAGTTCCACCACTATTTTTAAAAAATTAATTTCAGTATATAAAATGGATAGTTTACTTTTTCAATCACTCATCACAGAGTTAGGATTTACACAGAAAGACATTGGTCAATTTAGGTTAGTCAAGTCATCCGAAAACAAGATTGAGGGAAGATGACCAGGCTAATATCTCTCGCTAGCACCACAATCATATTGAACCTGAAAAATATTTATTTCTAACTCTCAGGGATACATAGTACTTATTGTTTGCTACCTTTTTAGTCTGGCTTGTATGTAGCATTACTATGATAAATGTATGGTTACCACTTAAACTCCTTCTATTTAATAATTGTACCCATGTTGAATTCAATTTATTTACATTAACAACTTTCTTCAAATGAACATGCCAGTCTTCAGTTCTCACTGGCTCTTCACTGTGGTCTGTATCGAGCTAAAAACAGCTGCTCTCTGTGCACAGACACAGTATTTTGATAGAGCTGAATTCATAAAGTTTTTCTCTTTCACATGTTTTTTGTTTCTGCTGTTGGACAATAGAACAAGTATGAAAAACTGAGTGGAGCGTGGGCCGGTAAGACTACCTGTTACCTGTCGCTATCTCGACGCTGTCGTCATGTTCGCTACGGCGCCAAACCAAAGGCATGAGTGACGACCTTTGGTGACGACACGCCCACAGCTCTCTGCTGCTCCTCTGTCACTCAACAGAGAGGAGAAAAACCTCTCGCTAGATATACTGCGATACAGCAGCACTCTTGAACTGCTAGTTTTGGCCCTTTGGAGAAATAAATCTTTACTTGGGTCTGAAAAATGTATAAATCTAGCAACAAAGACAGATGGAAACACTGGGAAGCAGAACTGTGCTAAAGGAATAAGCAACCTGATTGGTTGGTAGCGTCACATGGGACGCTGTGCCGGCTAGATGCAGAACTGAAAGCAGACAAGCGCTACAGCCCAATATCGCTCGTTGAAGAGAGCTAAAAACAGACATTCATGCGTGAAATGTTTAGCCCGTTTGCGTTCATCCAGAAGGAGAGAAAAATATTTTCCAGGACAACTCAAAAGTGTCCATGACATTTTCCAGGTGTTTTCCATGACTGGAAAATAGGTCTATCATTTCCCAGGTTTTCCAGGACGAGTGGGAACCCTGTATAAGGCATAAAATGATTAATCGTTGTTTGTATTGACCCCCACTCAGATGGAACGCCTCCCAGGAAGGGGCGGGGAACGTTGCTCTGTGGTGAAGTACCCGGATGTGCTCCTATAAATAACTAAAAAAAAGTAGCTTTTTACTTTAAACGCAACAACCTGATTGGTTTAACAGTCTGTCTGAGCAGTCTGACAATACAGAGTGCAGAAATATTCACAAATGTGCCCGTGTTTACATTCTGAATAGCTACTCTGGGGTCAGTCATAGCCGTTTCCCTGATGAGCAGTAGGCACTACCGCACCACAGCACAACATTAACGGAGACTCGTAGCTAAACTTACCGGAGTCTTCGCCATCCAGGTACCGGACTCTCAGGTCATCCTTGGAGTCGGAGCTGTAATGGCGAGTCGCTACAGCGTCTCCGCAGGGCCGACTAGGAGGGAAAACATTTTCTGGCAAAACATATTGTCTGGAGCAGCAGAAGAACGTGGCCCTGGCCGCTCTTTCCCGGTCCACTGCCTGCACGCGACAGGCTCGCCACAGGGCGAAACGTCCCACCACGGTCGCCATGATCACAGACATCATATGCGTAGACGCCCCGTGGATTGGCGCTGCGAGCTGACGTAGTGGCCGGCCGCCATCTTGGATGCGTCTCCATTCGCCCCCAGTGCATTTATGAGTGAGGAAGGTGCAAATAAAAAACACATTTTAATTTTTAAAAAAGCATGAAAAAGCATAATAAAAAGCATAATAAAATGATTTTATTATGCTTTTTCACAAAATCCGATATATTGCATGGTATGATAATTAAAATATCAATATAATTAAACAAAATAAAATATAAAATCCCAACAGGTAGGCTAGAAAAGTCATTAGTAATCCCACGTGACCTGTTTTCAATAGTACGCTCGTTGTTGCAACCGTAGGCTGCTCAAAAAACGAGCAAAGTTGCTCACTCTATGTTGACTCCATTTGGGTTTGGAGTGTGAGAAACCCATCCAATATGGCAGCGACGCTGTTACGCTCTCCAGGGCGTCGTCACGTCTTTTCTTCTTCTACTGCTAAAACTTGTAGTGTGCAGAAGCGCAGTAGGCGCCCTTGTGGTGAAGCGGTGTACTGCTGCTTTCCCACTAACCTGCACACAAAATAACACGTTTTGCTGAATCATACTTACATTGTGACACTGGATTTTTTTTTTTTACAGTTTTTCTCCATTGGTTTGGCTCATTTCTTGAAACAGAAATGACATTCTCAAAATAACACGGACAAACCTCCAAACCTCTTGGCAAATGTTCACAACAGAATGGCATTTCTCATTCATTTAATCAAACAGCAAATGCCTTAGTACATGTCTCAATTGTCTCAGTGCATCTTTGCAAATGATTAAGTAGCCTACAGTTATACAGTTAGCCCACATTTGGCACATTTTCCAAATGAATAGATCTTGTAGATCTAAACTGATTAGTTGATTCTCAGTCCAATGATCATTCTCTCCAAAACATGTCAGCATGATTTCATTGTATAAGTACTCGCATGCACAACTGTCTGTTCAATTGTCAGAATTGGTCAAGAACATAGTACCATGAATACCATATATGAATGTCTTTGAATATTTGATACATTGATGACGGTCATTGACAGTCAGGTGAAACTAGACTATAAATATAAACACAATAAGCATCTCCACAATAGACCGGGTTTTGAAGAAGCATCAGATGACAATGAAACAAATCTACAAGGTACCATTTGAGAGGAACTCTGACAGAGTGAAGGAGCTGCGGTACCAGTATGTAAATGTAAGTCAGTTACTGGTTGTCTCCCATTATAACCTTACCTGTAATCACAGTAAGCAGTAGTTCACTTATTTGGTTTCAATACCTCTTTTACCTGATTTCAGAATCAGTATTTGCTTCATCTGACTTCAACAATTTCAACAGAAAACCGCAGTTTACTGTATTATACAATTATCATTATGATACTTATATCATACATCATTGTCTATTGTTAGTCCTCTGCCATAGAGACAAAACATCTAAACATTTTGTATGGCAGTACTCACACAATGCCAAAGGGACGATGCATTTTGGGGGCACTGACTATTCAGATTAGAAAGGAATGTAGTTTTGACACATGAGTGAACTGTTTTAGGAGAGATATGAGCTTTTGCAGGTGAACCATGTTGTTGTGATCAACCATCCAGGTTGATTTTGACAAAAGCACCAAGAATAATGAGAATGTCCGATCTGTGTGGAGAAATGAGCCAAAGCTATTGAGAAGGATCTTTGCCATTTTGGAGACACTGACTGTTTAAATGAGAAAGGGATTTAGATTGAAGCCTGACCTAACAGTTCTGGAAGAGATATGAGCTTTTGCAGGTGAGCTATAGCGTTGTGAACATTTGCCAAGAGGTTTGGAGGTTTGTCCATGTTATTTTGAGAACGTCATTTCTGTTTCAAGAAATGGGCCAAACCAATGGAGAAAAACTGTAAAGCTTTGCAATTTCATCTTGTCATGTGGGAGCTAAATTTTGATTAGCTCCAACTTTTAAAATGAACAAAAACTTGATCCCAAAACTATTTTACATACAGACGAAAAACAAAACAAAACAATAAAAAACACTAATAAATCAGAAAAGAGTACAACCTAAAACGAAAGAAAGCAAGCTATAACACGTTAAAATTTTATCTGTAAAATAGATTTAACCAATTACAACATTTATCTTACAATTTCTGAATGTGATTTAATGCATTGTTTACACATATGTGTGTGCGCGTGTGTGTATATATACATATGTATATATATATATATATATATATATATATATATATATATATATATATATATATATATATATATATATATATATATATATATATATATATATATATATATATATATATATATATATATATATATATGTGTGAAGAGGAAAGTCTGGGCCCTTCTGCTTGTCCTCAGTGGCCCCCTGTCCTGCATGTTTTCCATGTCTCTGCTTCAGCACACCTGGTTTACATATTTGCATTGCTTCCTCAGGAGGACATCAAGTGCTGCAGACGCCTGTTAATCACTCACCCACTTGTGTCAGGTGTGTGGCAGCAGGGAAACACTGGTGTTTGAAAGGGCAACATGGAAAACATGCAGGACAGGGAGGCGCTGAGGACCAGGGTTGAGAAACACTGAGCTATATTGAAGGCCAAACTGGTTTTGAATTTCCCGTTTTTTTGCAAGCGCACCCAGATTTTCACGTGATATCAGATTATCCACACACATCATGTACGTAGATGTATTGTGAACTGGTGCTGCCTATAGCTGCTGTAGTGGCCGGCCGCCATCTTGGATGGGAAAAATGTAAGATTTGATTTACAGTTTAAATCCAGTGTTTGTTTTCTTCTGAAATTAATGAATTCAAGCTAGTATGCAGAGCTATGTTTAAAACATGGAATGAGCAACACTGCTATTCATGTAGGTAGCATGTCCCACATCTGTAATTGTCTCCTGTTTCTACAGGTGCTGTCAGGTGTGAAGATATCTGAAGATCAGCTCTTGGACAGTTTGGCCATGCAGTTTATGCTAGAGCAGTGGTTCTCAATTAGTGGGGCGCGCCCCCCTTGGGGGGCGCGGAGGAGGAGCAGGGGGGGCGCGGCGCACCGCACCTGACCCCCCCAACCCCTCCCCCCACCCCGCTCGGAGCTTCCCCGACGGAGAGTAAAACAGATTCCACAATACATGCATGGACTGATTTGTGAACACAGAAAAAGTCCAAACATGGGTTTTATTTAATGGAGCAGTGCAAATGTTCCATGGAAGAGAAATTTAGATTTTTATTACTTTTTGTTTCATTTGTTTGTTTGGTAGAGTGACGTATAAACAGCCCTATTGAACATGGTAATGTTAAAAGATGCCTCATCTTCGTTTCCCTGAGCTGCCCTGCACCACTGTTTGATTTTATTTAAATAAAATATTTTTTTCTGAACATAACTTCCTTTCTTTCTTATATGAGAAATGGAAAGAATCATTTGTTTCATTGTGATCTATTTTCGCTTATTTTTTAAAATAATAATAAATATTCAATAAAACCGTTAAATATCCATTCTTTTTTCATTAATATTTATCCCACACAAGCTGACCAGAGTTCCCCAGTAACATATAAACAACACAATTAAACGATTTCACTTGAATTAACATTCCACCTGCTGCCACCCGAACGCACATTGTGCTCCGCGTGAACTGGTCACCTGCCTGTGCTCAAATGTCATGAGGAGGAGCGCTGAAGAGAAGCGCTGACAGAGGGATTCAGAGGTCTGTCTGGACATCCTGTCAAGTTCTGGAATTAAAAATACAACAACTTTCTGTCTTTTATTTGTGTCTGACGCTCCGCTGCTGCGCTCCATCACCCGTGCTTCTGCGACTTTTCCTCACTGGCGCAGCAGCGAGCGCAGCGCACTCTGCTATGTTTCACAGATCTCTTTGATCTGCTTAAATCGTGAAAAATGAAGCCAGGCAGCCGTTTTTCTGGAGGATTGAGAGGAGATGCAGCTAAAATACAGACAGGACAGGAAAATGGTTGCATAAAAAAATAAAACAAAGTGCTTGAAAAGGAAAATGCAGGTAGATTTATCCCACTACTCGATTGTAACTTTATAAAGCAATAAGTTATAAGCATGTAATATTTATTTATTTGATACAATTGTAGTCACCTTCAAAACTGTCCCACACCCAGGGCCGTTTCTAGGCATTTTGGGGCCACTTCAAAGTAGCACCCCACCCCCCCACCCCCGCTCGCAAATTACCCCGAGGGGGGAGGGGGGGTCGCGAAAAAATCTATGTACCCTAGGGGGGGCTTCACCAAAAGTAATTGAGAACCACTGTGCTAGAGGGTCCATTAGCAGAAGGTAAACTATTGATGTGGTTCTAATTTTATTTTTTTCCAGTGTGTGTGAACACATTTCTACCTCTAATTGTCATTATTAGGGGTCCATCATCCTGGACACCACATTGATTACATCATTTCTTATATTCCATGTAAATAAAAGTTGCCTGTGAGGAAAATTAACATTCTTGTTGTTTTGCATCAATGACAACAACAACAATATAGTTGTGATGAGAGAAAAGTAAAAACTAGGAGAACAAATTCAGTGACAAGACATTTATTGTAAACAAAAACTCACCAATACAATAAACCTGGAGTCTGCTGGACACAAAAGACATCATTATTGTTCCTCCAGCTTCGAAACAAACACACACTCGTTTCATTCAAGATGCATAATTTAATACTTTTACTACCAATTTCATTAATAGTAAAAATAATACAAATACCCAATTCTTTAACTGACAGGAAATGTTAGAATGGCCTTTGAAACACCGTTAAAATGTTCCTATAGGAAGTGTGTTAAAGTTCGTTCTCTTCACACACCGTTGGTTTAACTGTTAGACGGGTTCAACAAGCAACAAAACTCTTTGGGCAGTGAGGCTTCTCAAGTGGGTTCTGCTCACCAAGTCTTAATGAACTTAGAAACTCTGGGACGTTTCAGGCTTCAGTACTTTTTACACACTGGTAGTACGTGCCTTAAAAGAGAAGAACTGCTTTATCTTGGAGCTCTGAACACGACCCCGAAGAGACCATTTGTGTTCTGAGCCAAAGGAAAATTTCCCTTCTGCTACAAAATATCATCATCATCGTCATCATCATTATAGTCGTCGTCATTATTGTTGTCGTTGTCACTGTCATCATCATCGTAGTCATCACTGGCATTGTCATCTTCATCAGTCGTCATCATCATCGCCATCGTAGTTGTCACCGTCATCATTGTCTTGGTCACGTCATCATCATTGTCGTCATCATCATCATCATCGTCATCATCATTTTCGTTGTCATCGTCGTAGTCATCATCATTGTCATTATTGTCGTCATCCTCCCTGTCATCGTCATCATCATCGTTGGAAATGCCAACATGTGGGTCTGGACTTCCTGCTATAAGGCAATTTGTGGCAAGCATTCATCCCCCCACAGGAAGGATGCAGCCTTTCACAGTCATTAAAACTAAGCAGAACAACTATCAGTGGCAGCAGGTGGGAATTATTTTGCCAAGAAAAAGAAATACACACACAGAGAATATAGAATACAGCCAAGAGTTCCAATAAATCCCATTCTTGCTTTTCTTATTCAAGAATAAAATCAGGGCTCCATCATCAATTTGTGACATTTTCTTTTCTCGTCTCACTTATTTGCTGTAATTTCAAATAAAACTGGGTTAAAAAAAAGACCAAACAGGAAATCAATAAAGTAAATATTTTGCTCATTTCATTAATTATTTTCCAGTTTGACTGATCATCAAACTACTGTTGCCTTCAGTAAGCCAGAGAGTCTGAACCCAGTGGCACGGGATAAACTCTGGTATTAAAATAGGTGCATCATACCAAATTCATGTATCAAAAGTTTACGCAGTACCTCCTCTTGCTTTTGCACAGTGGTCTCTGCTTCTCTAGAATCTCCACTATTAGAGACTCTGACATGAGTTTAACTCATTTTTAAAATTTTAACAAAAGAAAATCGTGTTCAACTGAAATGTGAACAGCAGTGCAACAGCATCTACGAAGGTCGGTCACAATGCTTTGATGGTGCTTCTGCCTGACTCTTGCAGGCTTCTACTGATGTTGTTTAGTCTTTTACACAAGTCCCCAGCATGCCAGTGTGCATAGAAAGATTCTTTACTGTCTACAGTGGTTTGATTGAGCTGAAGCTCAGGATTGGTTCGCTGCCCTGGCAGCCACCCTGCAGTAACGCCGTGTTTCACTGATGGCTCCAGTCTTGCATGTTGGTGACCTGGACTGAAAAAGGGCAATGGCAGGGCTGCGTGTACTCTGAGGAGTCCAGGATGGTGCGGCAGCCTTCTCCCTCAGAAACACTGACAGGAGAGGAGGACTTTCCAAACGACTCGTATTCATGATCAACGGGCTCCACTTTGATTTGAACGCTTCTTGATTTGATCCGCAGTTTATGGGGCAAAGCTGAGGAACAGGGATCTGGCACTTTGTGAGTGGAGACGATGACGCTCTTCAGGTGAGCTACAGGTTGGATCAACCCCTTTGGAACCTGCTGCTCATCTTCACCATCTGATGATTTGCTTACAACGCTATCATATGAGCTGCTGGGCGAGTTGCTGGATGACCTGGCAGTCTGTGCTGATGACACAGGCTGGCTGTAGATGTCAAACAACTGACTGGTCATGCAGCTTTTATAGAGTTCGTGTGTGCTACTCCTTTCCTGTGCAGGGCTGACATTTTCTGCTGGTTCTTGCTTGAGATCTGTTGTCCTGCAGATAGCAAAGCCTTCCTGTGTGGTGGAACAAATCTCAGGAGTGAGCGGAGAGTGTTTGATAACTGATATACAGCTGCTACGCATCTGTGAAGGCTCCACGTCCCTCTGGTCTGAGCTGTGGTCAGCACTGGTTGGGATAAAATCCTGAAAGGAGTTGATGGCGGGGGGGCTACAGAGCTTCTGAACTTCTTGTGCATAAGCTGCTGAGCTCACTAGGCCGAACTTTAGCTTCAGCAACAGCAGTTCTGCCTTCAGGGAGGCATTTTCCTCTCCAAGAGCCATCAACTTGTTCTCAAGCACCATGTCATTTATGCGCCGCTTCTCCCTTGAACGCTTGGCAGCCTCGTTGTTTTTACGCCGCCTCTCCCAGTAAACTGTGTCTTTCTTCTCCTCGGGGATAAACTCCCGTTTTCTGCGACATGCAGATCTGGCCTTGAAAGGACCTGCAGAAATGCTGTGGCCTATTAAGTCTGCATCAGGTCCGAGCACCAGGTCATCATTCCCACTGTAGGGTTCGTTAAAATCTATTTCTTGCTTAACTGATTGCATATTAATGATGTTTGAGACATTCAGTGTGTCCACAGATCTTTAACTGTACTCCATATATCAATGTTGTATTGCCGATTCCTCCCAATAAGAATCAGTCCAGCGCAGATGAGGACTTCTGTGAACAGAAACAAAGACACATTTATGAATCCCAGTGTGAAAATGGGACAATAACCAAGTTATCATTAGAATCCATCTAGTTTGTGAAGGATGTGTCTCCATGACAAGATCAACAATGAGTTCAGACCCTTTTTAGTCCATTTATACCAAATGTTAAAGGTTGAATATACTGTACACCAAAGCAACATCTAGTGTGTGGAGGTTGTAGCTGCAACAACAGAACAAGGTTTCCAGCTGTCGGGATGCCAGGTTTGCTGAAGTGAGCAGCCAGCACCATGTTCGGTGACGACCTAAACTCACTCTGGTTTTAGATCTTTTATGGTCGCTCCTCTTCTGAGAAGGATAACAACATCTTCTGAGCTCAGAAGCAGCTGCTTGACTTGCTGAGTCCACCATTTTCCACAGTGCCAGCCTCGCTGTGCTGAGCGGACTGTTTACTGTATTTGGCAACCCACAATGGTGCCCTCTATTGGCTGGTAGATGTAAACATAAACCCAGTGTCGTGCCCGTCAAAATAAATATTTGATTATTTTTTAATTAAAATAAAGCTTTTAAAGGAAACACTGTACCTTGATTCTGCACACCTCTAAACGCCCTGTGGAGGTATTATTTTTTTAAAAATATAGCTTTTTATTAAACTGTTCCATATTCAACCTTTAACACCTGAGGGTAGATGTGGGTTAGAAGTAGAAAAAGCTTTATATCAGGTATATTTATCCATGGGGCCAGACAAATCTAATCAGTTAATTAGTCTACAACAACGTCTTAAAGCCTGAAAGAGTCTTAGTTTTCAAAGGTTGACCCGAGTTCCTTATGAACAAACTCATTCACTTCCTGAGGATGGCATCAACATGGCCTCCGTCTTTTAAGAGCTCCAGATCAACGTCTCCCTTTTGCACCTTTG
The DNA here is from genome assembly GCA_006937985.1 of Aphyosemion australe. Taxonomy (NCBI): domain Eukaryota; kingdom Metazoa; phylum Chordata; class Actinopteri; order Cyprinodontiformes; family Nothobranchiidae; genus Aphyosemion; species Aphyosemion australe. The sequence continues at coordinate 55,103 of SSNS01000841.1, forward strand.
GTCCCCGTGTGCAGGGACTTCTGGGAAAAAAAAAACAGGCCGGCCCCCACAAGTCTATTCATGCTTTGAGAACACCTCATACTCAGTTTGGCAGCTTCTCTAACACACTTTTAAAATAAAGAGCAGAATTGGAGAGTTTGTAAATTATTGTCATGTTGAATCCAGGGCTGTAGCCCCACATGTTTACAACAGTTACAGTACATGCAGGTTATCTGTATTGCTCTGTAACTTAGAACTTATTAAAGGGACCAATTGTTGTGACAGAAAGTGTTTTCTTTCTCAACGACCAGTAAACCTGAGCTGACACCCGTGCAGCAGAGACATAATGCAACCACTCTCAGGGGCAAATATATGACATCAGTGTTATTCTTAGATCACATATGGTTAAAAATAGGTGAGGGCATTACCACATGTACAACAGTTAAGCCTGGGTTAGCTAACAGTAGAGTCAGTGGCGGTTCTACATGTAATTACTCCCCGGGCGAGACATCCCTTGAGCGCCCCCCCCCCACACACACACACACACACATAGTAACTCTTCCTCAAGGGTCAAGGCTGTGACTGATGTGGCTGATAACATAGATGGCAGGTCTTGTCCAGCAGGGGAGGTGGGTGGCTCATCCTGACCAGTGGCAGATGATGATCAAAAATATTTTAGAATTGCCCCTGAAATTGCAATTTAAACTGATATAAAAAAACTGTAGACTACCAGAAAGGCCACCTTTTATCACTGAACAAAGCATGTGAAAAATAATCAGTGTAACAAATGCAATGAAGGAGCCACACTTCTGACAAATCTGTCCAAACAAGACTGTGGTCTGCTGCTAAAGATGTGCAATAAAACAACTAAATGATGAAGCTGTGATGTCAGACTCTTCTTATAAAAGCCTAAATAATATGTATTAAATCAATGGGTGTTGTCTACGTCCCTCTTTCCCATTTGATATTTATAGTTAATTAATATTTTATAGAACAATATTCACCTATATTTCAGTAACATTTTAGGTGGTATTAATATCACTCATCATCCTAGTCAAAATAACACATCTAAATATATCCACAGTTACACTATGACCAGTAGATCAGTATGTATTTCATTAACATGTTCAGTAGTGCTGGAAATGCTAATAACAGGATAGTTAGTGAGGACTGGGGACTTTTTTCTGCTTGTAGAGTTTATTCATTATTAGGCTATGTGAACATGAATCATGACCAACGTGTTTTTGTGTTGTTCAGGAGGCAGGCTGCAGTGTACATTTAACGAGTCCTCGCGGCGCGATTGAATCATTAAAAAAGGATTAAAGGAATTTATTCCAACCATTCGTTTCAAACTTTCAGCCCTATTAGCTCTGTTAGCAATTAGTTGACCGAATTTACCGTTAAAATCCCCAGTTAACCGGTTTTAAACAAATGGAAAACGTGCATCCTAGCATGAGAACGTACTACCTTTATCTTTAGCCCGTTTCTCCTCTTCTTCTTTTCCTGAATTGGGCACCTGATGGTTCAGGCCTTTTCTGTCCATCTCGTTTGGCACTGGACTCAATAAACAGGTTTAATCACCAACCAGGAGTCAAGACTAAACCAATTGACCTTGGTGGGTGACCACAAAATCCTTTTGTTTTTCCTCTCTTTTTTTCGGCCATTTCACACAATTCAGAAAAACGTGAAGGAATTATAAGCCTGCATTTATAATTTATTAATTAAATGTGCGTTATATGGAAGAACATCAAGGTGTGATTGACTTTAGCCATCTTATACAGTTGATTCAGACCCCCCCACCCCCGTCCGTTTCATTTGGGAGAGACCCAGAGGTGAAATCCCCCGCGCCCCTCCCTATTCTCTTCTTCACACACACGGCGCTCGCCTGAACCCTCTCAGTCAGCAGGAGCGCCTGCAGCTGCAGGGGGCGCCAACGTGCTGGTTCCAGTCCAGACACAGATATGACACGTAATAGAAAACCATGTTGCGGCGCGCAGGTTTTTTTCTTCTTTTTTTTTTTTTACTCAGCGATTGTGCGCCCCCTAAAAAATGCCGCCCCGGGCAGCCGCCCGGTCTGCCCGTGCCTAAAACCGCTACTGAGTAGAGTTGTTTTACTACCTTAGTATTACCACTTACAATAGTTTTTAATGATATAAATATTTAGCAGCTAAATTCACAACAGCAATGCTTTAATGACATAAACACCGTTGCTAGCAGGCCTTGGCCATGTTCTTTGCAGTAAATACAATCCTATGCTGTCTTCTTGAGCAACAGAAACAAGGATGGCCTTTAGTTATTCTGAGATGTAGACATTTTTCCTCTTTTTGGGCACAGTTGTTTGTTGCTCTGTGCCTAATGATATAAGCTGGGTCCGCACTGAGCAGAACACCACTCCCTCCAGGATTTCAGACATCTTCCATGAGTGTTGCAGCCTAAAATGTCTGACTTTGCAGAAGCTTTTTCAAAAAGTCACAATAAAAGATGCAGTGTTTTGAACATTATATATATATATATATATATATATATATATATATATATATATATATATATATATATATATATGTCAGAGAAAGCAATTTTAGGAAAGAAGCTGCAAGTGTTCCATGTAACATTTCCACAACAGACACTAATCCACCTTTCAATCTTCTGCTCCATTTTCCCTTGATTCGTGAACAAGAACCCAGGGTACTTAAACTCCTCCACGACCTGGTCCCTGATCTGGAGAAGGCAAATGCTATGTGTTTGTATTTTTTCTCTTGAGTAAAATTACATTAAAGGCATACTATGCAACTTTTTCATATGTTTAACTCATGTTCTTGAGCCAGTATGTGCTAAAATGACCCTTTAAAGTGTTAATGAAATGTCACTCAGACCCCCACTGCCCTCTGTGGCCAGAATATCACACTTGCAACTTCAGAGTGCTGGTCTGGTCCCTGTTGGACTTAGTAAAGTGGAGCTGACATGCCTGGCTCTGCAGTCTGCTTCCAGCATGTTTCCTGCATGTTTTAGATCATGAACGCAGCTGATTTGTTTGATTTAGTGATGAACCGCTCCTGTAGACACTAATGAAGGCTGAGGAGACATTTCTGCAGTTAGATTAAGGTGTTAAAAAGACTAATGCACAGCGAGAAGATAAGTTTCACTTTTGGTTTTACTAGGTAGACACTAGGGGGTGCTAAAAGCAAGGCAAAACTGCATAGAATCCCTTAAAGGGAGACTAGGCCGTTTTGGCTTGCTGTCCCAACAGACTACCGGCAACCCTGAAGTTACAAGTGGAATATTCTGGCCACAGGGTGCGATAGGGGTTGGGTGGCCTTTCATTAACCCTGTAAAGGGTCATTTTAAGACATACTGGCTAAATAAAATAATTAAAAAATATGAAAAAGTTGCAAAGTATCCCTTTACAGTGTTTCAACATGGTGTGGGTGGTTAAAACCAGAGATTGATGGCCCCACACTCAGAAAACCCCTAGATCCACCACTGGATTCACATCTGTTTCAAATTCAGTCAAACTGCTTTTGACCTGAGTGCAGACTCTTCCAGGCACACGTTATGGTCAGCTCAGATAATAGCATGCTCATAAAAGAGACCCACTACTATCTTAACTAGCGGGTACAACTAACCCGCCCTGGTTAGTGTCAGAACGCTCACCTTCTACTCTCTACACCTTTAGAACGGGTCTAAACCTTATATATATACAGTCTTTGGTCTAAACCAGACGCTCAACGTGCTTACGTAGGCATCTTCCACTGAGATGCGATTGCGCATGCGCGACTGATTTGAGCAGCAAGTTGCATCGGGTAATAACAGGCCTTCATTATCGTGTTGCCCCAGATTCACGTTGTTATTACACAAAACACCTCCTCTCCTCTGTATCCTGCTGTAGTCATGATGAAACGGTAGCTCGCGTGACAACAGACGCCTCAAAACATCGTTGTATCGGTTAAATATGAAAGATCAAATAAAAGAATACATAACGGGTTGCATCAAGACCTTTTCAACATGACATCATAGAGTTGCTTACTCATGAGTGGCGGCTGACGCCCAGAAGAGTTAAAGGCAACAACTACGTAGAGAAGCGTCCCTTTCCTTTAATCCAACAACTAAAACAGTCTAAACTCGTGAACCACAGCTAACCTGGAATAGCCCAATGTGCCCGTCTAACGATTCGGAACCAGCTTTGATCAGTTTTAACTAGCAGCACATAATAGATCCACGCACTGAGGCAACATGCTTCCACCCCTCTCCCGTCATAAATCACATTTATGGATAAAAACACTTCAGAAACATAAGCTGGGGCGTCCTTACAGCGCAAACATGCTTTCGTGAGGCTTAATCTCGGTCTCAAACTCTTTAATATTTACCCAAAGAAAATCTGTACCTTTTCTACCGCCGGGTCGATTAGTTTGGTCTTGGTTTCCATCTCGTTTGAAGAGCAGAGATACAGGGTCGCTTAGGAAGCGATTATCAATAGAAACTATAAGTTCCTAACTACCTCGGTCCGCTTCCTTAGATTTTTTCCTCTCAAGGTGGCCAGTGACTCATGGATCTGTGTCAGTAGGTCACTGGTAAAATGTATTGGCAGCGTGAGGTTAAAGGACGTGTGCTGTGGCCAATCAGAGGGCAGCATTTTCCAACTTTAGCCAATGAGAGCAGGCTTCAGTTCCTTAAAGTGGAATCTTAAAATCTGTGCCGTCCTGTTGGGCTGAAGGGGCCACAATAAAAAAAATATTAAATATTAAAAACATGTCGGTAGGTAAACAACATAGAAGTCAACACAATTTCTCAAATAACATTTAATTAAATGTATCAAAGTTTTAAACAGTTATTACAGTTATGCTTAGAGAGGTGTGGAGTAACCAAATACTCCTGCAAATGGCTGGTACTCACAATAAAACTACTCAAGAAAATGCTTCAGCACCTTCGACCTGCCTCCTACTTCTACGGGCCTTTGATAGGTGCTCTTCAAGGAGGACTTGAACAGCATTTCAAACAGATGCTTGCTGATCCAGAGCTGATTGCTGCAGCTATTCTTGTCCCCAAGTTCAGGACATGTTGGACAAGTGACAACAGTACCTGAATGTTGGTAAGAGTTGAGAGGTGTGTTTTTTACATTAATTACCCATAAAATATTGGATGATTGTTTTTCATACAATAACAAGTGAAAATCACATTTCATTTTTGCAAAAAATTAAAAACTGATGCGTGATACATGATGATTTAACTCATGGGATATATTATGAATGACAACAAAAGTAAATAATGATCAGGTCATTATGACTTCATGTGATTAGTTCACACAGATTGTAAATATGGTCTTTCATACTTGAATTGGTATGCAACTAGTTAGATATGTTATTTTCAATGAGGTGATGAATTTGGTGGTAAATTATATAATCTTTTTGATTTTGTCTTTCACAGGGCTTGATTTCATCAAGTTATCTGAAGGAGCAACCCGTGGTACATCCAGTTGACACGTCCTTTTCTTCAGAGGAGGACTTCTTTTGCACCATCAGGCAGGGCAATGTTTAGGAAAACTTCAGGAGTCCTACATGGCCTGTCCTGCAGATTCTATGGATGTCTTGAAATCTTTTCCAGCAGTATGGGATTTGTCACTGAAGCTGAACACACCTCTGCCTGCCGCCGCTGCTTGTGAGAGGCTTTTCAGGACTGCAGGATTTATTTTCAGACCCAAAAAAGCCCGTGTTGATGAAAATAACTTTGACAACCAGCTTCTGATGAAGCTCAATAAAAGGTTTATTCAGTCTCAAAGAGTTAATTCCTGTCAAAAGGAAAAATTCTTGAAGATTTGAAGTGACCTTGATTCCATGATGTTTTAAATCAAGTTGCTGAAATAAAAAACTATTTCAGTTAACGGCCCCATATGTGGTGATAGCAGAAACATTAATAGCATAACATCCACAGGAATTAAATTCTCTCTGTAACTGAAAATCATTTGAAAACAAACAAAAAAAACATTTAAGAAATATTTTTTCACAAAGCAAGACTGTGTCAGTGTTAATTTCTCTACCAGCACAATGCAGATGAACAAAAGACCAAAACAAAGCTATTTTGTGTGCCTTGAACTTTTTTTAGGCAGTTGTACAAATATTTTTTTAGGGGAAGCCTTTTGAGGATCGGGGTAAGTGTGCATAAGCATATGCTTACACAGCCTACCCCAGTTGATTAAAGATTAAAGTCCCATTAGTCGTCACTCACACTGATGTGTGGTGAAATGTGTTCTCTGCATTTGACCCATCCCCTGGGGGAGCAGTGAGCTGCAGACACGGCTGCACTTGGGAACCATTTGGTGGTTTAACCCCCCCAATCCAACCCCTTAATGCTGAGTGTCAAGCAGGGAGGCATTGGGTCCCATTTTTTCAAAGTCTTTGGTATGACCTGACATGGAGTTGAACCCCGGTCTCCCAGTCCCAGGGCGGACACTCATACCACTAGGCCACATGTAATTTTTTTTATGTAAATTTATGATTGTTGAGTCGTTGGAATAAACTTCTCAACCCAATCCAAAAGCTATTTTGTGTTAAGGTTTTTTTTTCTTTTTGTACTTCAGTACTTTTTAGAGCCTGTACTTTTTACTTAAGTAAAGAAATTCACTCAGTACTTTTACCAGAGTAGTTTTTTACACAATAAACCATACCAAGTATGACCGTCAGTCCTTTTGCAGTCTCTGTATGTTTAGGCCTAAGAAAGTACGCACAGACAGTATGGTCTATGAAGAATGATGTGAACCAGGGCTCTTCAGTCCTCGAGAGCCACCACTTGCATGTTTTTTTTTTTTCTCTGCACCAACGCACCTGGTTTGAATGAGTGGTTAACAGGCCTCTGAGGAACTAGAGGACACGCTGAAGAGGGGATTTAATCGTTGGAGCAGGGGAACACAGTAAAACATGCAGGGCAGTGGCCTTCCAGGCCCTTTCACCCTGGTGAAGGTTCAGCATGTCACAGTGGCATGGTAAAAATGGACAGCAACCAGGTGTGTCATGACTGCAGTACTACGAGCTTTTGAAACACTCTGTCCTAAGAGAAATAAAAGTGTGACACAGAAATGTTTTGCTGCACAGAGCATCACAGTTTATTCAGCTTGTGGGTCATGTATCATTTTTGCATGTTTTTATGACATTTAAATTAAAAAGGTTAAAGGGTCATCCTACTGCTCGTAGCATAATACCAACAAAGTGGAGACATGATTCTCATCTATCTCATCCCTAGTTAATGAGACCAGTCTGTTATCTATAGGCAAATAAAATGACTACGCTTCATGTAATACTTCAAGTCAATTATTGATTATAATGAAAACCATACCAATTATTATTTATTTATGTCCTTTACCCTTTTCTTCCTGCATAGAGTCATGGGAAGCTGGTGCCCGTCTGAGCATAGACAGAGTACTTCCTGGACAGGACACCTGTCCATCACAGGGACACACACACGGATGAATAAGACAGAAAACCATAGTTATTATGATTACCTTATGTTGTGTGTCCAAATTACTTACAATGTTCAAGACATAATTACCTTTATGTGTGGAGAGTAACCACCTCAAAAGGAAATTGTTAAACTTCCCTTTCAGTATCACAAAAACATTCTTAATACATATTTTTTCTTATCTTCAAATAAATAAATAAATAATTTAGAAATTACAATTTTTTAATTAAGAGATATTTTAATGTCTGACAAAGCTTTTGATGCCTTGGAGCTGATTCTTGTGAGTGAAAAGATTTCTGTTACTCAGTGGAGGTTAAACCCACTGGAGTTACAACGCTGTATTTAAAGAGCCTAGAATTTAGTGAACCCACAGTGCCATCTGCAGGTATTTTCTGAGAGGATTTGAAAGTGAGAGGTTTTGAGAGGTAAGACGACTACAAAGTAGACAGAAATAATTTATAAAATAAAGGTTTAAAACATGTAATCCACAACAGCTGGGGACTGAGAATAACTATCCTGTCAGAAAGCAGAATTTTCATTGTTCACATTAACAGGACTGCCACAACTTTTACAAAAAAGTCTTGGAATGAGATTTTCTTTATTTTAATTTTTATTTCTGTGGCTTGTATTTGTGTTGTGCCTTCTTAGGGTTCTACAACCCCCCAAGGCACTTCACAACACAATCAGTCATTCACCCATTCACACGCTGGTGGGGATGAGCTACGATGTAGCCACAGCTGCACTGGGGCGCACTGACAGAGGCGAGGCTGCCGAGCACTGGCGCCACCAGTCCCTCCGACCACCACCAGCAGGCAAGGCGGGTTAAGTGTCTTGCCCAAGGACACACAGCAGCATTCTCTGGCTGGAGCCGGGATTGAAGCTTCAACCTTCCGATTACTGGACAACCCGCTCTACCTCCTGAGCTACTGCTGCCCTGAAGACATTCTGGCTTTCCCATTATTTAGACTAACTATGCTATAGTAATTTTTTAGTGGTATATTTTATTTTGAAGGAATAAACAGGAAGTGCTAATGAGTTATGTCTTGTTTAGCTTTACAAACCCTGCCTGTGGTTTTGTCCACCAGAGGGCGGAAAAAATCTGAAACCCAGGAATTACAAGTTTGCATGTGCCTCCCACTTGTTAAGGGACCAAACATAATGGGACAGAATAATAATCATAAATCAAACCTTCACTTTTTAATAATTGGTTGCAAATCCTTTGCAGTCAATTACAGCCTGAAGTCTGGAACGCATAGACATCACCAGATGCTGGGTTTCATCCATTAGCGATGCTGTTCAAGGCCTCTACTGCAACTGTCTTCAGTTCCTGTTTGTTCTTGGGGTATTTTCCCTTCAGTTAGTGAAATGCTGCATGCTCAAATGGATTCAGGTCAGGTGATTGACTTCGTCATTGCATAACATTCCACTTCTTTGCCTTAAAAAACTCTTTGGTTGCTTTTTTTTGCAGTATGCTTTGGGTCATTGTCCATCTGCACTATAAAGCGCCTTCCAATGACTTCTGAAGCATTTGACTGAATATGAGCAGATAATATTGCCCAAAACACTCTCCAGGAGGTAGGTGTATGTGTGTCAAAGTCAACAATCAAGTGAAGACTTCACCAGAGTGCATACAGAGGGTTCACCGCAAGATGTGAACCATCACATCAGCGTCAAAAACAGGAAGGCCAGATTAGTTTGCCAAATGTCATCTAAACAAGCCTTTACAGTCCTGGAACAACATCCTATAGACAGATGAGACCAAGATCAACTTGTACCAGAGTGATGGGAAGAGAAGAGTATGGAGAAGGAAAGGAACTGCTCATGATCCTAAGCATATCATCTCATCAGTGAAACATGGTGGTATTGTCATGGCTTGGGCATGTATGGCTGCCAATTTATTTTTATTTATTTATTCTTTATTTAACCAGGAAGGTCACATTGAGATTAAAAACCTCATTTTCAAGGGAGTCCTGGCCAAGAGGCAACCAATGGAACTGGTTCTCTTGTATTTATTGATGATGTGACTGCTGACAAAAGCAGCAGGATGAATTCTGAAGGGTTTCGGGCAATTTTATCTAGGAACCACAAGTAAACCTGCAGTTTGACAAGTGCTCTGTCAGGAACATATGGAACAATGGAGCTTGATTATTAAGAGCTTTATATGTGAGGAGGATCTTTAATTCTCATCAGAATCCTAGCTGCAGCATTTTGGACTAGCTGAAGATTTTACTACATTCTGTGGACTTCCTGATAGTAAACATTTACAGTAATCCAGTCTTGAGGTAACAAATGCATAAACTAGTTTTTCAGCAGCACTCCTGGACAGGATGTTTCTAATCTTGGTCCTTGTCTATTATGTTGGGTTTTGGCTTTTGTGTTTCATCGAACTGTACGAGCCACCATAGCATAATAAGACTTTGCCATCATTCATTCAAAATTGTTCAAAATTTAACAGATTGTAACACAGTAGGTTGTGGACCTTTTATTTACAAAACTCTAAAATACTTCTATCTATAATGCACTTGCAAGTCTATTATTGCAGCTTTTACATAGTAATCAAACAAAATGCTTCAATGACAGGCCAAAGGTGAATTAAAGACATAAAACACAACATTATTACAAACATATCAGTTTGAGGGATTATTTTGCTGGTTGAGTTGCTTTAAAAAATGGGAAAGTATGAGTGCCAGCTTTACAGAGTCCATGCGTACAGTTTATCAGTGAAAGGTGAACAATTTACAACTAATAACACAAATACAAAAGAAATACAAAAGTAAAAGTCAGTATAATGGTAGGGTGACCTCTGCAACGAAATGAATGTTAACTTAAAAAAAGCTTCAGAAAACAACTTCAGAAAAAAAAATCAGTTATTGCTGCTCATTTATGGAGACTGAGATTTAAAAGGTATAAAAAAAAATACACACTTGATATTTAGGCGATTGGTCCTGTTATAAACTTAAAAACAATGAATCAGTCTTGTGCTATACTGTTACTTTTTCATGCTGATATTTTATGTACATAAAAGCTGAGCTCTACTGTTCTTCAAAGAGCACTACATTCATGTGTCTGATAACTTGATCCTCTGTTCGTCAGTCTGAAGAGTCTCAATGTCCTCTAGAAGTTCTGTTTCAGGCACCTGAAAGCCCTGGGCTTGGACAGGCTCTCCCTGGGATGTCCTGTCAGTCAGGTCTTCATCACTGGGTGAGGGGTCTTTATTTAGGAAAGCAGCTTGCTCTGTGACAGAAGTGCTGCAAAAGGAACTGGAAACATGACCGGTAGACGTGGAGCCACTGCCACTATGGTGAGAACCAACTTTAGTAACAATCTGTGGTGGGTGGTGTATCTGCTGCTGGGGCATTGCCACAGGCATTTGCATGGGGTAAAAGTTCTGCAGGTATGGATAAGCTGGCATGGGATGGTATCCATTGATGGGAATGAAAAGTGGTGGTGACATTACTGGCCGATGCATTTGACCCTTTACTGGCATAAACTGGGGCTGATTGATCAGTGAGCTCTTTTTGGGGCTGGAATAACGTGATGCATTTGCCGTGCTCATGCTAACATAGCTAACGGGGCTGGTACTGAGAGAACTGGTCTGGGTAGTGTTACTGGTCACAGATGTCTGGGCAGGGCTGTTACAGTTGGACAAGCTGTCCCAGGAGCGCAGACGTGAGTGGATATCTTTAAAGCGAGGTCTTCTTGCTGGCAGCTCACTCCAGCAGTCCAGCATTAGGGTGTAAATCCAGGCTGGGCAGTCATCCGGACAAGCCAGTAACTGGTGTCTCTGCACCATCTCAATCACATCCTGGTTGGAGTAGCCACAATATGGCTGAAGACCATAACTGAATGTTTCCCAGAGCAACACGCCGTAAGACCAGATGTCAGAGTCAGTGGAGAATTTTCCATACATAATGGCCTCTGGAGACATCCAACGAATAGGAAAAGGGCTTGTTCCTATCAGATTGTGGTAATCAGCAGAGTAGACATCTCTGAACAGGCCCAGGTCTAGAATCTTAACAGTTAGCTTGTCAAAGACCAAAATGTTCCGGGCTGCTAGGTCTTTGTGGACAACTTGGTTGCTAGAAAGGTACTCCATCCCAGCAGCAATCTGAGTGATTATATAGAAGAAATCAGGCTGTTCCAATGTAGATTTAAAGGTCTTTCCATCATCTGAACTGCCCACATCTGAGTTAGGGGAGTGCATCACTAGATACTCATGCAGGTCACCAAGACTGGAATAGGTAAATATCATGCTCATTGGCTGCTCTTTGGTGATCACACCAATCAAACTAACAATATTTTGGTGCTGCAGGTGAAAGCGGACCATGGCTTCCTGGCGAAACTCCTCAAATAGAATAGCATCAGCCTTGTCTTTTAATGTTTTAATGGCTACCACTTGGGTCTGTTCACCAGGCGCTGTTCCATATAGGTGCCCCTTGTACACCGTTCCATACCGGTCTTCACCAAGACCTTCCAAAAATTGAAGTGATGACATGGTGATCTCCCGGAGCTTGGTCTGCAACTATATAGGAATAAATACATTTCATCAAAGTGTATTACCATAAGAACATGTGATTAGGTTTAAATCTAATTGAATTTGTGTTTTATTTTCACTAAATGACTGAAGGAACTGCTCAAAGTTTCACCAGGTTTGACATATTTTTGTGTAAAAACAATGTATCCAACTATACCATGAATAATGTGTATATTCACCAATCATACAACATAAATATAGTTAAGAAAAAGGTTATTTGAACTCCTGCTGATTTTGTAAGTTTGTCCACAAAGAAATGCTTACTCTATAATTTCAATGGTAGGTTATTTTAAACAGAATAACAAAAAAAAAAAATAACAGAGTCCAATTAAATGCATTAAATGTTATAAATGAATCTGCATTTGCATGAATGAAATGATTATTTGATCCCTAATTAATCAGCTAGATTCCTGTATTTTATACAGGTAACAAGTTGACATTAGGCGTGTTTCCACTACCAGAACTTCAGGGTAATTTTACAGGAACTTCCCAGCATGTGCGTGTCTCCACTTCACTGTGCCGGCTGAATGGGCTGTTTTCTGCACCATTTTCAGGAAATTTCAGACTCAGAATGGCCCGGTGAAGTAGCCGAGTGGCACTTTTGGTTACCTCATAGGGCGATGGTGGCAGAGGAGTTAAGTGGCCGCCTTGCAATCGGAAGGTCGCAGGTTCGCGTCCCGCTCAGTCTGTCGCCGTCGTTGTGTCCTTGGGCAAGACACTTAACCCGCCTTGCCTGCTAGTGGTGGTCGGAGGGACTGGTGGCGCCAGTGTTCGGCGGGCCCCACCTCTGTCAGTGCGCCCCAGGGCAGCTGTAGCTACAATGTAGCTCATCCCCACCAGCGTGTGAATGGGTGGATGACTGATTGTGTTGTGAAGTACCTTGGGGGGTTGTAGAACCCTAAGAAGGCCCTATACAAATACAGGCCATTTACCATAACTCGTGCTGATTGGTTGTAACACATTAGAAAATGACATCAGCAGACGCCTTCAAAACAACCGACATTAGAAGACTTTCTTGTGAAACAGAATGGAAGCAAAAGAAAATAAGCACAGATCGCGATGCTTTAAAATCACTGTTACTAAACTCCCAACACTAAAAAACACTACGAAATTCCCCCACAACTATGTAATTCACTGGGCTTGTCGTCTCACAGAGCGTCGTAAAAAACTGAGCTTCTTCTGGTCATTGAACACCACATTTTACATCATGCAGCTGCTCTCATTCGCAGAATAAATTAAATTATGCCCAATAAAACTTTTACTGTTATTAATGTTACTGTGGACGCTTTTTGGCGCTGATCAGTGACGTCACTCACTGCTGAAGCAGTCGCGATATGCTGACGCCTTAGTCAAGTCAAATTTTTTACTTTTGTTTTTATTTCATGTTTTTAATTGACTATTTTCATTTTATTGTATTTTTATTTTTTTGTTAAGCACTTTGGGCAACATTGTTTGCATTTAAAGTGCTATATAAATACATTTGATGATGATGATGATGAAGTCCTGAAAGGGGTGAATTTTAATGGAGACAACAGCTGAGAGGACCTGGGCATCTTATCTCCCGGTCAATTTCCCCATCCCAGAATTTACCATGAAGTTCCGACAATGGAAACACATTTATTGAGAGCCTTCTCATTTCGCTGGCTGTGTAAGACACCTGTCCATAGAAGCACTCAACCTATCCAGATACCAAGGTTTTTGTACATCTTACCTGATGTTTGTTCTGATGGAGAAGAGACAGCTCCAAGTCCTGGCTGGGGGAGAGGTTGTTTTGGCCGCGAGGCGGCGTCCCAGAAGAGGCCTTGTGTTTATTTCGACACTTGCAAACCAGAAAAAAGAGGCAGGCAATAACAAGTGGAATGGACACAGCAGGGATCAAAATAAACAGGATCTCCTTCCTTGGGTTTTCTGGAGGCACTGTTGATAGAAAAATATAGGGAAAGTGTCACCCAAATATAAAGGTGTGCATTTATGACAATAAAGTAAATAAATAACCTTCAGAAGGAATTAAAGATTACAAATCTGATTCCTTTGGGTCAACTCTTGGTAAATGTAACGGCTTTACACGCTGAATCCTCCCAACCTGTTATGTTTAAAGACTCAGTAACTGTTGTTTTCTTCGTCTCTCATTGTGCTTTTGTTGTGACGTGACCATGTTAAACACCTTCCTGGACCAGGTCACTCTTGGTAGTGAGACTCTCAATGAGTTTTCTCCTGGAAATTAATATATCTAAATGATAACCACTCCCAGGTGTCAGAACTCAACATGTTGCAAATGAATTTCATTTTTTAAATTATAATCCCAACACCGCTCACGGCTGCTTTTTTTTTACTAACTTAAGGGGACTTCTTTGCATGTCTTTTGCCCCGCCCACGTGTTCGGAGACATCTGCGTTCCTGAAGAGGCTAATGTGAGCAAAACCTGGCCGCATGGGGACGGGCCAACGCTACCAAGACTGGACCGGGCCAGGCCAGATGGGAAGACGCCAATACTTTTAAGTAGAGAGCAACACAAGCTATGGCTCAGGAATGTTTCAGCTACATTAATAACTACTTCACTGAGAAATTGTTTAAGACAGGCAGGCCTGTGTTTGGGTGTGCAGTGATGGTGCTGTGTCAATGACTGGTAGGCATCACAGAGACATCTGGCAGATACTTGATACTTCATCAGAACCAAATGGGACACTGTTTTCTCTATAGTCAGTCTAGCAACAAAAGACATGTCACCAATGTCATGAATGCTTGTATGAAACCCATCAGCTTTATAAAACACAGTGCTGTGAATTCCAGATGTTTTGCCAGACTTTGCGAGGACCCTGAAGCAGATCATGTCCAGCTGCTCATGTCACACTACGGTGAAATGTTTGTTTGAACTGAGGACGGATGTCTTCTCTTTTCTAACAGAGGAAAAAGCTCTGCTTGCACATTACTATGCCAACACTAGGTTCACAGCTAAACTTGTACACCTCACACATTTTTCTCTGCTGAACATCTCACTTCAAAGAAAAATAACCACATATTGTTGCAGACAAAGTTGAAGCCTTCAGGAGGAAACTTGTTTTGTGGACTGAGAGTTCTCAAGAAAAGAGGCTGGACGTGTTTCTGATGTTTAAGAAAACTCCCCCCAGGTGAAGATCAGAGACTCCGTCTCTCAGCACCTCAACTGGCAGAGAAATTTGATGAATACTTTCCCGAGAAACTCAGAGAGGAACACGTGTATTCCAAGTTGTAGCTTGTCATAAAACTGACTGTTTTAAGTGTTATTTGCTCATTTGACACAGTTGAGAAGAGCAACTTCTGGTACTGCCATGAAAAACCAAAACTACTTAAGGAATGGTCAAATTCATTCACATTTTAAAGGGACAATGTGTAGTTTTTACCATTAATCTCTGGAAATATCCATCAAATGTTGTTGAAAATGGATAAAATGTCATTGAAAAATATTGGCGGCTTCGTAACATATAACCATAAAAATCAGGTCTAAAATACATAGGTATTATAGTATGAGGATCGTTGAAAAGACACTGACGCTAGTCAGTGACTTGATGCAATCTGCTGGGTTCCTTATATAGGAAACTTTTAACTGATTGGCTTAATGAACTGAACTGTATTGGAATGTTTACTTTGTGAAGTGCCTTGAGACGACTCTTGTCGTGATTTGGCGCTATATAAATAAACTGAAACTGAATAGGTCTAAGTCTCTGAGGTAGGGCTGGGCAATAAATTGAAAATTTATCATCATCGAAATTTCTGACTCTAACAGATATCTTTTTTCCCATGTCAATAAATTTGGTAATTAAAAAAAAATAAAAGATGTGTGTAGGTTGGCAATGTTCATGTCCCTTTAAGAAGCTGTACCACCTGGAGTCACATGACAAAGCGACTCAACGTAATACACGTGACAGCCCCATCTAGTGGACTTTTGTTTGTCCGCATACATGTAGTTATTGTCCATTTATCGTTATTGATGTGAACTCCTCAATATACCGTGATATTGATTTTAGGCCATATCGCCCAGCCCTACTCTGGGGGATGCCATATTAGATGCCATGTTTTCTTCTATGTGAACCGGCTTGGGGTCCTGCGCCTGCCAATGATGTCACACTAGATGACTGGCTGGACGTACGACTTATGGAAGTTATGTCCGAAAACATTTAGGCAGTAAGAAACAGGAATTTAATAACAAAACTGCTAAACCTTTTCCAAAACCTATGTGAAAAAACAGAATTGAAAAAGAGATGCACTATATTTTGGCTGAGTGGTGTTGCAGTAGTTTGATGTCATCGGCAGGCGCAGGCCCCCGAGCAGATCCACAACCTACAGTGCCAGCAAACTAGCATCAGCATTGCATTCTCTCAATGGAATTAACTGAAGGACCATCAAAGTCTGAAGAGTCACGCCAAGGTTGCATGCTTTCTGATAGACAGGTAACATTTACCTTAATGTTTTTTTAAACTAGCGACAGTCACAGCTAAAAGGTGTAAAACTACCCTGAAATGTATGTACTGCCCCCTATCACCAGGAAACTACATAGTCACTTTAAAAGGCTTTACTTTTATATTCATTTTGCACTTTTATTATTTTAATGCATCTATTTTATCACTCCAGAATTCTAATGATCAGGTTTCCAGTTTTTTTCATGTTTTGATGAGAATACCCCCATTTTTGTTTTAAGTAAAATCTAATTTAGTAATTTTTGTGTTAATAAACCTGTCGTCAGCCTGTAAATACGTTTATTTAGAAAACGGATTTGTTCTATGCACTATTAAGCCGTTTGTCGTCCTGTCTTATGTGCGGGTTATCAGATGCATCATAAATAAATATCTTTATGATGATCACATTGCATCATGTCATGTGTTTGACAAGGCTTTGGATTGTTTGGATTTCAGAGCAAATCAGACCAAAAGGGCGAATAATACAGTATTAATATTTGAATGGGCTCTGGGTCCCTTCATACTGTTGTACAGGGTTCTGGTCAGCTCTCTTTGTGCCTAAACTGGTTAAACACATTTTAAAAAGGTAAAAGAAACTCTTCACAAATAAAGAAAAAATCCTACATTTGTAAACCTATGTTATTATTATACATGTTTGTGACACCATGTTGTGGATATTTGTGTAACACTGCATGTGTATGAATTGTACTGTAGAGTAATGGATGATGTTATTAACCATGACAGCAGTTATAATAACAGTTAGTGTGTTAAGCTGCTTACTGCAGGGCTGAATGTCACAAAGGTCCATCTGGACTTTAGGGTCCAGAGTGAAACACCACGGGGCCTCCATGTGGCCTCCTGGGTTACGACAGAAGTTGTGACTCCCCCAGAGCTCGGGGTATTCCTGGGTCAGGTGGTGACTATGAGGAAACTGGGCGCTCCACTGCTGACAATGGTGACCAGATTTAGTGACAGCGACTGTTCCTCTGTAGTCGGCCCCACTTCCATTGTAGCAGCTATATTCTGATGGAGAATCTACAGAGAGCACAGGTTTAAAAAAAACACTCAGAACATTAAAAAGCCTCTAAGTCACTCTCTTCTAAAATGACTGCAATGCTTTTATTTACATGGCATACTCATGAAGACCAGTTAAATGTTTCAACATGTAAAACAGATCATCCAGTTCTGTTGAAGATGTAATCACCAGTAACAATAATTGTATAAAAGTATTGACAACTGTGTCTTAAAAGGGACGTGATAATCTGACTCCCTGAGAAAGGCTTGTGAGCTGAAACGTGTTGGGAGTATTTAAAGGGAATATAGGCAGTTTTCGCTTGCTTTTAGCACCCCCTAGTGTCCGTTAGTGAAAGCAAAAGTGAAACTTATCTTCTCGCTGTGTGTTCGTCTTTTTAACACCTTAATCTAACTGCTGAAATGTCTCCTCAGCCTTCATTAGTGTCTACAGGAGCGGTTCATCACTAAATCAAACAAATCAGCTGTGTTCATGATCTAAAACATGCAGGAAACATGCTGGAAGCAGACTGCAGCACCAGGCATGTCAGCTCCACTTTACTAAGTCCAACAGGGACCGGACCGCCACTCTGAAGTTGCAAGTGCGATATTCTGGCCACATAGGGCGGCGGGGGTCTGAGTGACATTTCATTAACCCTGTTAAGGGTCATTTTAGCACATACTGGCTCAAGAACATGATTTAAAAATATGAAAAGTTGCATAGTATGGCTTTAACTGGTCTACATGACTATAATAAAAAATCATGTTGATTGTTCTAGCAGAGTGCCTTGGAGTCCACTTCTAGTTTGTATTTATCCCATCCAAAAAGAACATCTGCTGGACCCACAAAGAATCCAAGAACTAATACAGAAACTTTGAATTAAAAAATGTTGTTTTAAGCCTGGAGGTGTGGACTTTAGACATCCATAAAAGCGGAAATAGTTCTTCTGAGAGCAAGAGAAGTCTTCTAGGGAAGACAGAACAGCCTGTGATCCTTTAGCATGTGTTTATGGCTTCCTGTAAAGCCGTCTGTAACTTCAGTCTATTTTCAGTTTAGTGCAATAAGTAGTATTGTTTACACAGCCAATAATACTGAGAAAAGTATGAAGTTTTGAAAAACATCTAAATGACGGAATGCTGTTGATGATCTTTACAGTTAGTTATGTTTGCAGGTATAATGTGTGTGGATGTCTAAGAAGTGACTTACATGGACCCAGCTTATCTGGTGGTATTCCAAGCCTTATACAGGAAACAGCCTCTGGTGTTTCCTTCTTTGGCAGTGATTTGCAGTTGGGGAGCTCGAGCTGCATGAGGATCATGGGATTGGATCGAGCAATGGTGTACTCTGCATAGCAAATGTTGTTCTCCAGGGCCTCACACTCGTCTCGACAGAGCGGACGCCGCCGAGGGCCCCTGGGGCCCTTGTCACACAGCGGGAAAACGTAGTAACAGAAAGATGGGATCGCAAACTTGGAGCAGTGATCCGACAAGTGGGTCGAAGTGCCAATCATGGTGAAAGCAGCTTTAAAATAAAGATATTTGTGACATTTTAAATGTGCCCATGTAATAAAGACATTTTCAGCAATTCAAATTATACACAAATCTGTATTTAGGC
>SSNS01000841.1:86885-98624 GCA_006937985.1 Aphyosemion australe
TAGGCTTAGGCTGAAATAGCAGCGAATTGTACGGAAGCAACGAGATCCGCTGTGGAGGGAGATCCCTCCCCGACCCTGGCTAGACATGAATCAGTAGCTGTTTCCACTAAAGGGGTTCTGGGAAATTTCTGGGAGGGGGAAGGTGACAGGGAAAATGCACTGGCTAAAGCCTAGTTTCTAGCTGTTGTATCTCCATACAAAATCAGCCCTTTCAGGACTTTGCTAAGATGTCAACGTATCGTGATCATTTTAACAGTGAGTGAGATCACTGATCAGAGCCAAAAGACGTGGTTGGACATTAACAGCATTAAAAGTTTTTTATTCTGTCAAAGCACATGTGTGGTGTAAAAAGTGGCATTGATCAGAACCCCCCAGTGTTTTACGGTGCTCTGTAGAAGACCACAAAACAGAGTAAATAATGGTGTTGAGGGATTTCTGCTGCAGATTTTGGCATTGACAGTTAAGAAAAATGTGATTTTTAAAGCAGCATCAAAGCTGCTTATTTTATTTTCCTTCCATTCCGATTTACCAGCAACCCTTCCAATTTTACAAATGTTGGTTATTTGGTGACATCTGTAGATATAATTTCCTACTGAGTTACAACCAAGCAGCATGAGTTACACACAAGTCCTGCCCAAGGGACAAACTCCTAGCCTGGCAAGCCATCCAATATATGTGTATATATAGTCTGGCCACGACTCATTGACGGCCCTCAGTCGTGAGGCGGGATCTACGGTTGTCTTTCA
The DNA here is from genome assembly GCA_006937985.1 of Aphyosemion australe. Taxonomy (NCBI): domain Eukaryota; kingdom Metazoa; phylum Chordata; class Actinopteri; order Cyprinodontiformes; family Nothobranchiidae; genus Aphyosemion; species Aphyosemion australe. Next base: position 87,632 of record SSNS01000841.1, read on the forward strand.
AAATGTTAGCACGCAATTGGATAGCGCTAGGACCAATCAGAGTAACGAACAACGTGACGTAATCACAGCGATGGAAAAGCGGGACCCACTAATGGCGTCAATGATTTCTGTCGTTTTTGTATAAAAACATGTGAATATCAGGTGTACTGGGACATTCCACTACTTTGTTTGATAAAAATAAGAAGCCGCTAAGTATAGCCGACAGACTTACGCACGTTGGAGTCTAAATAATCCAATGTTGATGACAAAGCCGTTTCAAAAGAACGTGTCTCCGGCGTTGCCGCCATCTTGCTTGGGTTCGCGGCCGCAGCGCTGACGTCATCGGCTACTCCCGCTCTGTGATTGGCCCAAAATATAGAGCGCTGTGATTGGCCCAACCAAAACTATAGCGAGCTGTGATTGGACAGCCACAGGCTGCGAGGATTCCAACGAAGCGTGCCTAGACCAAACTCTGCAAAGCAAGAATTGGTCTAGTTCACTAGGCTAACAAACTCCAGCTGCCAAAAGTGAAGCCAACAAAAAAGTGACAAAAATTACAGTTCCCCCCTCATCCGCTAGGACAGGGGAAGTCAACTCCCTTTCCCGAGGGCTGGTATCCAACATGAAGCCTGTTAAATACCTGCTAAGTAAAATCAGGTGTGTTGAAGCAGGGAAACAACTAAAACATGCTGGATACCAGCCCCTTGTGGAAGGGAGTTGACTAACCCTGCACTGGGGGGACCCAGAAAGGCGCGAGTTCCCATTGACTCCAATGTTAAAAATGGAAACATCACAGCAGAAATAAACATGTTTAAAGTCTGGTTCAAAAAAACATTTTAGGTTTACGTCAAGTTTACCCTCATGACAATTCTGAGGGGGATGATTTTTTTTGGTAGCTCATTTGTTTAGATGTAATTAAGCTTGAAATGATGAATACTTAGGGGCATGTCCATTTGATTGACAGGTAGCAAGTAAGCCGTCAGTGCTATCGACTTGCCTCCTGCTTGCTCCAGGGAAAGCCTCAGCCTCACATTAAAAGTGTTACAGCCTAGAGGGCATAGGGCAACAGAGTCGCTCAACCACAGTTTTCTGGCTACAAACACCTGCCAACCTCTGTTAGCTTTGGTTAGCTCAGTTAGCTCGTAGCTACATTGGCTCAGAGCTTGTTGGGTGTGTATCATCTGCCCCCACCTTCCCAGCCCTGCTTTCAGCTTCATTTTTGTATTTTCCGTGAGTAATGAGACACGTGACCCAGCCAAGAAGGTGGTGGTGGGAACCACCCACTGGGCTTCAATTCAGCCCTTCAGAAACCTACGAGTGATGGCACGGAGGGTTTGTCTATATTATATATACAGTCACTGGTCCTAACCAGCAAATCTACAGGGCCATTTCTGAATACATACTCCAAGGCAGGTACTCGGTTGGTCCCTGAAATAGCCAGGAAAATTGTCCTTTTTTGCTGGACAGGTGAAATGGATACACGTGCAAGCTGTAAAGTTCCAGTAAAATTACCCAAAAGTTCCTATAGTGGAAACAGGCCTAGTATAGATTAGCAATTTTTCAAACACAATGCAGCCACAATGATGATACATTTTTCTTCCTAGCCCGCTATTCAAAACAAGATCAATAATTATATATTCGACATTCAAAAGTACAAAACAATATGAGTAAATCTAAAAATGACACACTGGTTTCCCAAAAAAAAAGAACAAAACCCGATTTAAAACCTGTGTTTAGCAGGTCTGATGATAAATGGACTTTTAAAAACCTTCATCACACATCTATATGTAGCTCCTAGTCCAGAAAACACTTTTCCCTACCTTCAGCTGTGGGTGCAGCTCCACTCTGAGCCTCTGCCAGACCATCTGTTTCCACTGGGATGCTTGGATCAGCTAAATCAAAACCAGTCAAGTATTACAACTAAAGTGTAAACAGAAAAACAGTCATATGTAAACATACTGATCATACTTAAAGGCTGTAAAGCCAGTCATAAACAATAGAAAACCTGAACCAAAGACTCTAAACATAACAACGGTGATAGGGTCTTTAAAACACAGAGTAGCATTTTTAATACTCTTTAGTGTTCAAACCTGTACAAACAAACAATACAGGTGGACGTCAGGCTAAGCTAAGAAGCTAATATGTAATTGCTGAACGCCGATGAGGAAGAATCCAGAATATTTTAACCAAAGTTCTTTAAAAGCTCCTAAATGAACACAAGGAGGAGAACCTGCGATCTAATGAGGTACTAGGGATGTGAACCTTACAACTCACGATTTGATTCGATTCCGATTCTCGGGGTGCTGATTCAATTCAGAATCGATTTTCGATTCTCGATTCAAATCGATTCACAATCAGTGAATGAGTGTCAGTTCCAGGACTAACTACTTTCTTCTGCAAGTTAGAAAAAGCTATGGTAAATTGTTTTTTTACTTAAAAGAAAACTGGTTATGTTTAAGAAAATGCAAATTTACAAGGTAAAATAAAGTGATTCTAAAACTGTAAACAGAGGCAATCTTTTGATGAAAAGGCAACATTTATTTTTGCTTACCTTGTAAAATTTAACAAATCTTTACAGTTACCCAATAGTAGCTTTGAAAGTAATGCAGTCAAATACTTTTCAAGTATGTGTGGCAACAAAGTGTAACATAATGAAGACTAACACCATTTAAACATTATAAAACATAATGTAACTTACTTCTTGACTCATAAAACGCACACAGGATAATAATAAAGGAAAGTCTCTGTTGTATTTCAAGAGATTACAGCATAGGAGCACACAGAGCGAGCAGCTACTGCTAGCGCCGGTGCGCCAGCGATGATGCGTTCAGGGACGCTCGGAAATACGGCAGTTTACATAAAGACTTTCAGACAGAATCGATTCTGAACCTTTATGAATCGATTTTGAATCTTTATAAGGAAGAATCACGATTCGAATGCGAATCGATTTTTTCAGGCACCTCTATGAGGTACTGTCATCTTATGAAAACGATTTTCTAAAAGTAATACACAATGTTGAATCCTTGGACTCTAAAGACTAGCGTGCTGCACTCATCACAGATCATTCCAAGGCTTCTAATACTGGAGATCAGGCAAAATGCGGTTTGGGGGGCCTCTTGCTGTCCTTGGTCGCGGCCCTCGACTACATTTCAACAATACTAGAATTTTGTATCTCCAGCAGGCTGTTGATGCAGATAAAATATTCAAAACATTTTCATGTTCTAGTTAAATGTGACTGGTTACGTCTAGTCCAAAGTGCTAGTCTGTTATCAACCAGCTTTTTAAAAATTTAGTTTCACAGTAAATCAGATCACAAACAGTCACTGATTTTTATTACAAAAGCAGACTTGAGAGAATCACTGATACAGTTTGACTAAATCCAACAAACAATTCTGAAGAAAGACCAGATCCTTTTTCTTGTAGCTGATAAGACTCAAATGTATTTTAAGACAAAAACACCAACTAGAAAACTATAAACCGATTTAACAAATCAATAAGGCAAAGGTAAGACCTGGTTTATGCTTACAGTCAAAGTTTTACAGATCTTTTCTTCAAAAAACAAATAGCTGTGTTTTCTCATTAAAGTCTTGCATGTTTAATGTTTCATTGAAAAGAAACAGAAAAAAAATCCAAATACTAATTTCTAATGAATTACCAGTCTGTTCTAATTTTTTGGGCCATGAATACTTTCATCTTGTTGATTTTGGCCCTAATTTTTAGTCTGAACACCACTGCTGTAGACCAGGTCTCTAACAAAATGTTTTATATAATTAACTGCTGCTGTTAAAGATGATCATTGTTGATGGGTCAGAGTTCAGATGCTGTACTGGTGTTATTGGTTATTTGGTTTCAGGACAATAAAACAAAAATGAAAAGGTGCACTCATCTCTGAATTCCTACTGTAAGAAAAGGAGAATTAAAACATCCATCCATTTTCTGCCGCTTATCCGGAGTCGGGTCGCGGGGGCAGCAGCCTAAGGAGGGAAGCCCAGACCTTCCTCTCCCCAGCCACTTGGGCCAGCTCCTCCGGGGGAATCCCAAGGCGTTCCCAGGCCAGCCGAGAGACATAATCTCTCCAGCGGAAAACCTCACCAGGAAGGCGTCCAGGAGGCATCCTAATCAGATGCCCGAGCCACCTCAACTGGCTCCTCTCGATGTGGAGGAGCAGCGGGTCTACTCCGAGCCCCTCCCGGATGGCCGAGCTTCTCACCCTATCTCTAAGGGAGAGTCCAGCCACCCTGCGAAGAAAACTCATTTTGGCCGCTTGTATCCGTGATCTCGTTCTTTCAGTCACTACCCAAAGCTCGTGACCATAGGTGAGGGTAGGAACGTAGATCGACCGGTAAATTGAGAGCTTCGCCTTTTGGCTCAGCTCTCTCTTCACCACGACAGACCGGTACAACGCCCCCATCACTGCAGACGCAGCACCAATCGATCTCACGCTCCACCCTTCCCTCACTCGTGAACAAGACCCCGAGATACTTAAACTCCTCCACTTGGGGCAGGACCTCGTCCCTGACCTGGAGAAGGCATTCTACCCTTTTCCGACTCAAGACCATGGTCTCGGATTTAGAGGAGCTGATTCTCATCCCAGCTGCTTCACACCCGGCTGCGAACTGCTCCAGCGAAAGCCGGAGATCACGTTCTGACGAAGCCAACAGGACCACATCATCTGCAAAAAGCAGAGACCTGATCCGTAGGCCACCAAAACGGATCCCCTCACCACCTTGGCTGCACCTAGAAATCGTGTCCATAAAAGTTATGAACAGAATCGGTGACAAAGGGCAGCCTTGGCGGAGTCCAACTCTCACAGGAAACGAGCCCGACTTACTGCCGGCAATGCGGACCAAGCTCTGACACTGGTCGTACAGGGACCTAACAGCCCGTATCATTAAAACATTTGTGGTAAATTGGAGAACCTTTGGTTTACACCAGCTGTTGAAAGACCTTGTAGAAGAAGTGCTTTATAATGCGTAATGGAAGCTGCCTTTCCTGGGCACTAATGGTTTGGAGTCCTCTGACCTACATGGAACTTCCTCTGTGGTGCTACAACACATTTTATGTCGGTTAGGTAATGCTAGTCCTTTGAAATCTCCTGACTATCCAGCTTAATCATCTCACATTTTATGTTCATCAAAGCTTTTAAAATCTGCTAACTTTTGAGTTTCCCTACAAACAGCTGTTTCAGCTTATTTATGCTCAGTCATTCCCACCTGGACATTTTAGATCATCACCATGAGGCCTCGAGGAGCACCAACTGGCTGGTGTTCAGAGAAGCTGCTACTCATGAAGGCAGTGTGAACCTGGAGGACTATACCTCTTCTGTCTCTGAACGAATCACCAACTGGACTAATGATGTGACTAGCACAAAGGTGGTAAACATCCATCCGAACTAGACACCCTGGCTAAATGGGGAGGTGTGGTTTCTTTTGAGAACAAGACTCAGCCTTTCAGTCTGGAGATCCAGAGGCACTGTAGCCTGGCAAGCCATCCTATATATGTGTATATATAGTCTGGCCACGAACCATTGACGGCTCTCAGTCGTGAGGCGGGATCTACGGTTGTCTTTCAAAATGTCAGCACGCAATTGGATAGCGCTAGGACCAATCAGAGTAACGAACAACGTGACGTAATCACAGCAACGGAAAAGAGGGAGGCAGCAATGGCGTCTAACATCAATGATTTCTGTCGTTTTTGTATAAAAACATGTGAATATCAGGTGTACTGGGACATTGCTCTACTTTATTTGATAAAAATAAGAAGCCGCTAAGTATATCAGACAGACTTACGCACGTTGGAGTCTAAATAATCCAATGTTGATGACAAAGCCGTTTCAAACGAATGTGGCTCCGGCGTTGGCGCCATGTTGCTTGGGTTCGCCGCCGCAGCGCTGACGTCATCGGTTAATCCCGCTCTGTGATTGGCCCAAAATATAGAGCGCTGTGATTGGCCCAACCAAAACTATAGCGAGCTGTGATTGGACAGCCACAGGCTGCGAGGATTCCAATGAAGCGTGCCTAGACCAAACTCTGCAAAGCAAGATTTGGTCTAGTTCACTAGGCTAGAGGCACTGGGCAGCAAGGAGAGAACTGGATGCAGCCATCAGGAGGAAAAAGTAACCTCTGTCCAAAGGACAGATGCAACTTTATTTGACAATCAATTACCCTAAAGTACAAAAACATCACTGTAAGGATGCTCTGAATAACTTTCATGCCCTTTTTGAGTCATCATGATCCTTTTACTTTAATTAACTCACAGTCCCACCAGGGGAGCTGACCTTCATTGTGTCAACAGCAGATTAACCCACAGAAAACAGCTGCAAAGAGAGATTAGATCTGATCAAAGAATGACCAGCAGCAGCAGCCGCTCTTCTCTTGAGGACATTTCCATCAGCAGAATCAGGGTAAAGGAAATAATGATGAACTCAACCTATCCAGCCAACAAACTATTCACCCTCCTTTCTTCAGACTCGGCAGTCTCAAAGTCCAGACAACAAGCCTGAGGAACGGCTCCTTCCCTGGATCTGGGAGGCTCACTGGTAGGTTTATTTGAACAGTGAGACAAAAAACATATCCATACATGAACAATATATATGTTAGTGAGCAAAATTATAAAATCGGCAGGGGTTCAAATATTTTTTTAAACTGATTTTGCAATTTTTTCTTACTGAATAGATCATCATGCCATACAACTGACCCAATAAGCTGTAGTTTAAAGTGTCCAGATCAAACATCCCTTACTACATCCACATACGTGCCTAAAATAAACCATAATGTGTCAGAAAATATAAAACGGACTGAATAAAATTCTTAGGATTATGAACTTTTACACACTGGTCTGAAACATCTGGAATGTTTTAAACATAAAAATATAGCATCACATATTCATTAGGTAACAATAAGTAAAAATCCAGGTGAGTCACATGTTGACCAAAGACCCATGTGCAGCAACCATTTACTCTCTAGTTCTGGTCTAGGGTCAAACGATTAGGAAATGCTTCCTGCAGACCCATGAGGCTGCTACAGGATGGCTGAAGGTGCTAATTATTGGGCCTTTTACTCCCCACCCCCATCCACCCATTAGCAAATGGCAAATCCTTGGAGCAAAAGCTGAAAACAGGAAACCTGCGCAGCTTCGACCCCCGCAGGGAGACTCAGGGAATTAGCATGAGTGACAAAGGCGCGATATTACCTCGAGCTGTGCATTCAATTAACATGACAACAGCACAGAGGCCCTTTGAGTCTGTCTGACACAAGCACCTTTCTGTAGGAACTGGGGTATGTCAACAAGCAGGAGGAGGACAAAGACTGTTTAAGTGGATCCAGACTCTTAAATGGAGGCGAGCCCCCCCTCACAAACCAGCCCTGTCCTCCAGAAACCAGGGGAACATTTTAGTTAATGAAAAGTAGGCCACAGCTCTGGGAAACGGTTCAGCTTTTAAAGAGCATGCTAGAAACAATAAACGGAGGTGGAATGAAGAAGGCTGCTTGTAAAAGTGTGTTAGGTAAGAGCAGCTGGGTGGAAAAGCGTTTAGCTGTAGAAAACGCACATTTCTATCACCACCGCAACCAGCAGAGCCACTTTAAACAGCGTCCTCTCCCCGTTTCTACAGACTTCTAACTTTTCCCATCTGAGTTTGTAATGAATCATTTTATCATTATTTTGTGCAGAAAAAGTAAACACTCACCGTTACACATCAGCCTAGGAAATAAGAAAAGCATCCAGAGAAACCTCCCGAAGGAGGCGGCCATGGCGTTCATTTACACTAACTTCACAGCGAAAGTTGAGCTCGGACGGAGAACTGTCGCATCCAGCTGCGGTGCTCCTTTTTGGTTTTTCACTTCTTGTTTCTCGAACGAGCTCCCGGTCCCAGAGAAAGCTGCATTTTCAACTCGCGCAGGAGCCACACGAGACAAAGCTGCGTTCATCCCGGAGAGAGGAGCAGAAGCGAGTAGTGGCGCGCGACCGCTTCTCAGCTGCGGCTCGTGGGCTGCCCACTGTCCGCGCGCTGAAAAGATGTGACTCAACAGCACGCAACATGTCTACGGACTGAGCCAAACATCCCATAAGCTCTCAAACACAGCCGTAAAAGTCCCATTAGAGGGTTACTGAACTATTCTTGAATAAATGCAATGGAACAGTTCTATTAATGGGAACATCTGTCCCCAATAACGACCCAAAAAGCTGAGAGGATTCTGTCACTTCATCAGTTAAGTATGTAAAGGGTCTGGAACTGATTAGGTGAGGCATTTGTTTTTGGAAACTTGCTGGGAGCCAGTAACAAATTCGAGTTGAACTGAAGCCACAGCTGGTGGAGACACAAGCTGTACCAGACTGGATTTCATGGCGGACCTGGCATTCAGGTGGTAATAACAAGATGTTGTGAAATAGCTTTTCGGAGAGTCACTTTCTTTATTTTTAATACCTCTTAAAATATGCAATACACACAATCAGAGGCATTGTTAGGATGATAGGAGACAACCCAAAATGATTGAAATTTTATGCAAAGGCTGCATCATTAATGTAAAGGTCCTATATCATGCAAAATCCACATCTTGGAGCTTATGGACATGTTATATTTTTATTTTCTCATGAAAAACACCCCAATGCAGTTTTTGGCTTCACACATGCAATTTCATAGCCTGGCAAGCCATCCTATATATGTGAATATACAAACTCTGCAAAGCAAGAATTGGTCTAGTTCACTAGGCTAGCAATTTCCTGTCTCAGCTGCAAAATCCTGGGGTGCTCAGTGGTTGCAGAAGCCTGGATGGGGTTGTCGCTGCATCATCNGATCAAAAAGATCCATCGACCGCAAAAATAGCGGAATGTGAGCAGCGCGGCCGCGCCAGTGAGGTGACGTCACCGAAGCACGGGAGATGATCCCTGCAGCAGCGGAGCGCGTCAGGCACAAATGAAAGACAGAAAGTATGAGCAAACATGAACGATCGCGTGTTAATTATGTATTTTTTTCTGGCGCCACTTTGAGAATGTTACTGTTGCCGTGCGCAGGACGCAGCTGCCCGTTGGAGCGCATCAGTAATCAGCGCTCTGCCGCTCTCCATCCTCTCCGCCCAAAAGAAGACCCGGAAGAAAAAGAAAACCTCACCAGGGAGGCGTCCAGGAGGCATCCTAATCAGATGCCCGAGCCACCTCAACTGGCTCCTCTCGATGTGGAGGAGCAGCGGGTCTACTCCGAGCCCCTCCCGGATGGCCGAGCTTCTCACCCTATCTCTAAGGGAGAGTCCAGCCACCCTGCGAAGAAAACTCATTTTGGCCGCTTGTATCCGTGATCTCGTTCTTTCAGTCACTACCCAAAGCTCGTGACCATAGGTGAGGGTAGGAACGTAGATCGACCGGTAAATTGAGAGCTTCGCCTTTTGGCTCAGCTCTCTCTTCACCACGACAGACCGGTACAACGCCCCCATCACTGCAGACGCAGCACCAATCGATCTCACGCTCCACCCTTCCCTCACTCGTGAACAAGACCCCGAGATACTTAAACTCCTCCACTTGGGGCAGGACCTCGTCCCTGACCTGGAGAAGGCATTCTACCCTTTTCCGACTCAAGACCATGGTCTCGGATTTAGAGGAGCTGATTCTCATCCCAGCTGCTTCACACCCGGCTGCGAACTGCTCCAGCGAAAGCCGGAGATCACGTTCTGACGAAGCCAACAGGACCACATCATCTGCAAAAAGCAGAGACCTGATCCGTAGGCCACCAAAACGGATCCCCTCACCACCTTGGCTGCACCTAGAAATTCTGTCCATAAAAGTTATGAACAGAATCGGTGACAAAGGGCAGCCTTGGCGGAGTCCAACTCTCACCGGAAACGAGCCCGACTTACTGCCGGCAATGCGGACCAAGCTCTGACACTGGTCGTACAGGGACCTAACAGCCCGTATCAAGGGGCCTGGTACCCCATACTCCCAGAGTACCCCCCACAGGGCCCCCCGAGGGACGCGGTCGAACGCCTTCTCCAAATCCACAAAACACATGTAGATTGGTTGGGCGAACTCCCACGCACCCTCCAGGACCCCCCCAAGGGTATAGAGCTGGTCCAGTGTTCCACGGCCAGGACGAAAACCACATTGCTCCTCCTGAATCCGAGGTTCGACTATCCGACGGACCCTCCTCTCCAGAACCCCTGAATAGACCTTACCAGGGAGGCTCAGGAGTGTGATCCCCCTGTAGTTGGAACACACCCTGCGGTCCCCCTTTTTAAATAGGGGGACCACCACCCCGGTCTGCCAATCCAGTGGAACTGCCCCCGATGTCCACGCGATATTGCAGAGCCGCGTCAACCAACACAGCCCCACAGCATCCAGAGCCTTAAGGAAATCCGGGCGGATCTCATCCACCCCCGGAGCCTTGCCACCGAGGAGTTTTTTGACCACCTCAGTGACCTCAGCTCCAGAGATTGGAGAGCCCAACCCAAAATCCCCAGACTCTGCTTCCATCCTGGAAGACGTGCCGGTGGGATTGAGGAGGTCTTCGAAGTACTCGGCCCACCGATTCACAACGTCCCGAGTCGAGGTCAGCAGCACACCCTCCCCACTGTAAACAGTGTTGGTAGTGCACTGCTTTCCCCTCCTGAGACGCCGGATGGTGGACCAGAATCTCCTCGAAGCCGTACGGAAGTCTTGTTCCATGGTCTCACCGAACTCCTCCCATGCCCGGGTTTTTGCCTCTGCGACCACCCGAGCCGCATTCCGCTTGGACTGCCGGTACCTATCAGCTGCCTCCGGAGTCCCACAGGCCAAAAAGACCTGATAGGACTCTTTCTTCAGCTTGACAGCATCCCTAACCGCCGGTGTCCACCAGCGGGTTCGGGGATTGCCGCCACGACAGGCACCGGCCACCCTGCGGCCACAGCTACGGTCAGCCGCCTCGACAATGGAGTCACGGAACATGGTCCATTCGGACTCAATGTCCCCCGCCTCCCCCGGGACGTGTTCGAAGTTCTGTCGGAGGTGGGAATTGAAGCTCCTTCTGACGGGAGACTCTGCCAGA
>SSNS01000841.1:99778-114572 GCA_006937985.1 Aphyosemion australe
TTGTCTTAATTTATCTCTTACTTATGTTGAGAATTTTTTAAAATAGTAATTGAAAGCTGTTATCTGGAGCTCCCCTTCTGCAGTTTAAGAGAGGTGAGTTTGACCACGTGGTGCTGCCTTCTCTTCAGAACCACAGACTTAACCAATGAGATCAAGTCTGACAGCCGTGGCATCCAGCATGACAGCTACACATCTGTGTTTAGTTTGGTTTTTCTGGCCCAGCCCAGCCTCATCATCCACCAATCACAGCCTCCTGTAAAGGAATAGAAACATATTTAATATATTTGCATCAGTAATTTCCAAAAGTTAAATTGGACAACATTAAGATTTGCTTTGTATTGTGTGTGGAGTGGGAGGGGCAAAAATAGAGTCTCTCTGAGGTACTTGTTTTTATATGCTGAAGTGAACAAATTTTAACTTTTAACCAGTAGCGTGTGGACATTTCCATATTGTGGGGACATTTGGCTGGGCATCACAATGACAAAATGCCCTAAAACGTGGTTTTAGAGGTATGGTGTGAATACGCTTTTGGTTTAGGTTAGGGTTAGTGTTATGATGTTTAAATACTCACATCATCAGGCTGAGGTTAGTCTCTGGGAGGTCACAGGCAGGCTCTCTTTGGCTCTTCTGGATGTAGTTCTGCACTTTTCTGGTTAAAACAAACAAACAATGTTTGACAATAATATACTGTTTATAGTACACACCTGTGGTTCTCAGTTTACGTCAGGGGGCCTCTGGTGCTGTGAAAACTCTGGGGCACCTAGACATGATTCTTAGGACGTTTATTAAAATAAATTAATTTTTGACAAATATTATCAAGACAAGGTATGTAGGGATAAGTATTACACTCTGCCTTGTGATTGATAAAAGGATATGTACATTTATGAATGCTGATGGCCTTATGATACACTTACTGTTTGAATGAGAACCAGGAAGCTGAAGATGAAACAAACTCCATCTGACACAGCCCAGTTCTAATCATAATAAATCAGCTGCAGGAAGCCTCACACTTCTTCCTCACATCTTTTGTGGGAAAACCTAGAAAACAAAAACATGCAATTTGCAGATTAGTGTCTACCAATATTGTAGCCTACAAAGGAGGTCAATGCTATTTTCTTAATTCCTCTTGTGTTATTCCTACTCTTCTGTTTACTTCTTTAAGTAAGATTTCTTCTTTAAGATTCTTTAACATAAAACTGCATTTCTATTGATAATGAACTAAAACTCCTCAACCAGGAAAAGGTTCTGCACAGCAAAACTCTTCAGCATGTTAGCTAACTATTCTCCAGTCAGAGGGGAGGGTGTGAGACATGACTCATGAGCTATCTGATACCAGGAAGATTTGTTTGATTTCTACAGCAGCATTCTTATGTCAGCTGTAACCTAAGTCAGTGTTTTGGAATAAATGATTAATAGTCTCATTTAGCCTTCACTGTCAGGGGAGCATCAGCAGTAAACATGTAGCTAACGTTAGCTAACTAGGAGGTGCTGCTGGTGGTCACAAATATAGTACAACAAAGTTATATTTACAAAATACAAACAACAAAAATGCTCGAACTTACTTGTGAAAGTTATCCCCCGAGCCATGGTCTCAATAGTCCGCCGATTAGAGCAAGAATAAACTGCACAGAGCTCAGGCATCATGTTTACTGCTGCTGTTATGGTTCGTGTCTACCGGAAGCCCGACCGACCTAAGATGGCGGCCGCATTTCCTGTGCCCGAGCGGCCAATAGGGGGTCTATCAATTATTATGTCTATGGTTGCAGAAGCCTGGATGGGGTTGTCGCTGCATCATCATGCCCTGCTCCTCCCCATCCAGGTTGTCTGGAGCAGTAGCATAGCCAGAAACTCACCCTAGTTAGTAATAAAAAATGAGTGGGCCAAATAAATGTAATTGAAAATAAGTTTATTTGTGACTTCTACTTTTCCAATCAACGTGTGCGTTATATATCTATATATATCTATATATATATCTATATATATATATATATATATATATATATATATATATATATATATATATATATATATATATATATATATATATATATATATATATATATATATATATACAGAGGTGGAAAGTAATGAATTACATGTAATTGCATTACTGTAATTGAGTAGTTTTTTTGTGTATTTTGTACTTTTTAAGTAGTTTTTAAAATCTGTAATTTTACTTTTACTTAAGTACTTTTTTTGTAAGTATTTTGTAATTTGCTACATTTTTATTCTTATGTGTTACTGAGTAAAAAAAAACAACATTCAGAAATACTGTGTTGGCTGCCTGACTGCTCCATGGTCAGCACTGGATGAGTGACACAGAGAAGAGACAGCAGAGACAAGAGCATAGACATATATAAATGTAGAAGCCTCATTATGCACTTTGATAGTGATCCAGAGCTTAATGGGGTGTCTATGTGTTTATGTCTATACTGGGTTAAACGACGGAAGTGCTGCAGACGCTAAAGGTGAGTCGTGCAGTGCATCGCATTTACGGGAGAATTTGTGTTATGAGGGATGAAGGAAAAAATAAGAAACACTGACGGACTCCACTTGGATGACTGGATGGATCATCTAAGAAGATCAGAGCTCGTGAAAGGGAATGAAGTGATGTCTGAGCAGGTGAGTTGAACTTCTTTATGGAACGTCCCGTGGTCAGTGAGTGACCACCTGACACTGCAATGAATGATGGGTAAGTAGGAGAACAAACTGACGCTAATGGTACAATAAGATATATATCGATGGACACAAATGAACAGTAGGGCAGGGAAAATAAAACCCATCATTGTTGCAGGCAGCTACTGTATGGTTCAGTTTAAACCTTCTAAGTTCATTTGACTTGTTCTATATTTGTGTGTGTGTGTGCGTGTGTGTGGGGGGGGGGGGCTTCAGGGACAGTCAGGACTTATGACTGTGACCATAACTTAATTTGATTTGCTGGTTTGCAGTTTAACTGCCTTTGTACTTTAATGTGCATATTTGTTCTTTTCATTAAAAACAGCTTCGAGATTTATATACCCTATTGTCTTTTTTTAATTATTCAGAAGAGGCCGTCCTCATACAGTCAAAAAAGTAACTAAGTAATTTTTACTCAGAGTACATTTGAAATGAGCTACTTTTTACTTTTATTTGAGTAGATTTTGAGACAGGTAATTTTACCTGTACTGGAGTACAAATTTATTAAAGTAATTATAGTTTTACTTAAATAGAATATTTTAGTACTCTTTCCACCTCTGTATATATATAATGGTGACGGAATAATTTGAAGGCGATGGGCATTTTGACAGATTGCGATTCACACCCTGACTCACGCAGGTGTGCAGATATATTTTAAACGTACATTGCAGAGGTAACAAAATCAAAATACGAGCTGAAGCTCGTACTGCATCTGTTACTGCAGGTCACAGGCCAGTACAGCAGAGCCACATGTTGCGGAACGCAAGACCCAAGAGCAAATTTGGGCTGAGGCAAGTTCTTTCCAGGTCTGGAATCCCTTTTATAAAGTTTTGCTGACTTATTTCATTTGGAGAAATGTTCCCTGATTTTAAAACTTTGGTTGATTCCAGTCTCCAGTGTGGGAGCGGAGTGCAGATTCATCCAGAACAACATTTAAAACCACACTATGCAACATTTTCATATTTTTAAATTATTTTGTTGAGCCAGTATGTGCTAAAATGACCCTTTACAGGGTTAATGAAATGTCACTCTAGTATGGCCTCTTTTATAAATGCCACCAAATTGCCGCAACACCGAGGTGGCATCTGGGAGGCTAAGGTTGTTTATAAGAGCTCAGACCGTGGCGGTAATGTGGCACAATCGTGTCCTTTTTTATAAAAGATTACGAGATGGGGGTCTAAAGGGGGTATGGGGGTGGTATCTGTGCTGTGCTGACTTTCATGTATCTTGAACATAACTTGCTTATTTTATTTTTATCGAAGCTGCTCTCCTTAAGTTTTTTTGACATCCATCCATCCATCCATTTTCTGCCGCTTATCCGGAGTCGGGTCGCGGGGGCAGCAGCCTAAGGAGGGAAGCTCAGACCTCCCTCTCCCCAGCCACTTGGGCCAGCTCCTCCGGGGAAATCCCAAGGCGTTCCCAGGCCAGCCGAGAGACATAATCTCTCTAGCGTGTCCTGGGTCTTCCTTTGGGTCTCCTCCCGGTTGGACGTGCCCGGAAAACCTCACCAGGGAGGCGTCCAGGAGGTTTTTTTGACAAGCCACTCCTAAAGGCGTCTGTCCTCCACAGTCCCCGTGAACTGTCAGGTAATCTGAGCAGTCTGCTTCCAGCATGTTTCTTGCATTATTAAAATAAGTTTATTAGAATATTTCTCTTTCCTTCAACTAAATGAACTCTTATTCAACCCAAAGTATTTAATTTATGTTCAACTGCTTTAAAAACTCATGTTGACAACATGATTTTTATGAACTAGTTTCTTTTTACTAAAGGTGTGGAACACTGAAAAAAACATTTTTTAATGATTATTTCTGATTATAATCGGTCACTCTGAGTTTGTCATGCAGGCTGAACATGAAAATAGTCTCCTACACCTATCTCCTGCATTAGCTAGGATTTGAAAAGCCTGACAGAACTATGTCACACTGTCACTTAAGCCTAATTTGAACTTCTCCGTCAGCTCCCCGAGGCTGAGATACGCACGCATTGACCGTTTTGCTCTCGAACTTCTCCATCACCTGGAGAGTGCTAGCCTGGCAAGCCATCCTATATATGTGTATATATAGTCTGGCCACGAACCACTGACGGCTCTCAGTCGTGAGGCGGGATCTACGGTTGTCTTTCAAAATGTCAGCACGCAATTGGATAGCGCTAGGACCAATCAGAGTGACGAACAACATGACGTAATCACGGCGACGGAAAAGCGGGAGGCTTTAATAGCGTCTAGCTTCAATGATTTCTGTCGTTTTTGTATGAAAAACACGCGAATATCAGGTGTACTGGGACATTGCACTACTTTGTTTGATAAAAATAAGAAGTCGCTAAGTATATCAGACAGACTTACGCACGTTGGAGTCTAAATAATCCAATGTTGATGACAAAGCCGTTTCAAACGAACGTGTTTTCCGAGTTGCCGCCATGTTGCTTGGGTTCGTGGCGTTCGCAGCCGCAGCGCTGACGTCATCGGCTACTCCCGCTCTGTGATTGGCCCATGATATAGAGCGCTGTGATTGGCCCAACCAAAACTATACCGAGTTGTGATTGGATAGACACAGCAGTGGTTTGGGCTGCGAGGTTTCCAATGAAGCGTGCCTAGACCAAACTCTGCAAAGCAAGAATTGGTCTAGTTCACTAGGCTAGGAGAGTGCTGCAAAGCAGTTCCCCGCCAGAACAACAGAGGGTGTAACGCTTTTCTGGGGTATCCTGTCATGTATCCGGTCCAAAATAGTGCATTTACAGTTTATATTTGCAGTTTACATTGTGCTTTTTTGCATTTAAGAGACTTTTTAACACGGACAAACTTGTCCCTCATTCTCCTCCACCTCTTCATGCGCTCGCCACCTCTAAACTCACGTTTCCCGTCATTTCCGTCCACGAATAAAATGCTTGCTGCGCATCTTTACACTCCTCCAGTCACGGGTGAATAAACGTTCATATTTTTGGAGTTTTACCGCGAGGTATTCTTCAAGCTGCTCCGTGTTTACCGCTACATATAGTCGGCTCTCTTTTTATTTTTTGAGGCGGCGATGGCGGAGCTGGTGACGTATTTAAAGAAGCGGTGTTCTGACCAATCATAAGCTTGCGTTCTACGTCTCGTTGGACGGATGTTTAGAAAAGAGAGCTCGACTCCATCCGACCTTGCAAGCCTGCTGGAGAGCTCTTGCAACGACGGATTGTGGTGGTCCGTCCGTACTGACAAAAACGGAGAAGTATAAATTAGGCTTTAGCATTCATGGACTCACCCATCTTGACTCACAACGGGGAAGGTTGTTGCTGGTTTTGCGTCCAGGAATCAGCAGAGAACGTCTCAGCTAGTAGAAGCTAACTGTTAGCATTAGCAACTCCACCACACAGCAGAATTTTCTTAAAACTTTGTGCTGCTTGACAGCTGTGATTTCATTTGACCCACAAAAGTTATAAAAACTCAGCAGACACAGAACAATAACACAGTCAGGCAGCATGCAGAGCTTTTATTGTTTCTGTAATAAAATCTGTAAATAGTTGAAGCATTGTTCAAGTCTTATTGGCCAAACAGGCAGGTTTCACCCAGCTGAGGCTGACCAATAGAGACCTATCTTACATGTTCCACCCAGCTGGTTAGGTTTTAGGTTTGCAAAACGTTTGGTTTCAATCAAATTTTTAACCTTTGCAAGCAAAAGGCACAGTTTGCATTAAAGCTTTCTGACATGTCAAAATCACATCTAACTGGCAAGCATTTTAAAAATATTGTTATACTTAAAAAAAAGAAAAGTTTAATTGTATTTTTAAGGTTTTGCTCTAAACACATTTTTCATCATATAACAAAAACACCTTGAATTCATGCAGTTTTTAATTATTTTTTTATTTTAACATGCAGTCCTTGGGCATAACGCTAGGTGTCTTATTTTGAAAGTCTTCACTTTAACTTTTATTTTGAAGGTCTTGATCCTAATAGACAGCCCAGTGGCTTTTCAAACTTCATTTATTGTGCCGAGTCTTTCTGACAGTCCTACAGCATTTACAATGAAGCCTACATTACACCTGCCTTTCTTTCTGTCCGTTATTGTTGGTCTTTCTGTCTGTCTGGAACACTGTCCACCTCCATGTAGATGTGACTGGGACATCAGCAGGGTTTCATGTGTCGGAGCTGAAGTCATGCCTGTTTTTGGTTCCACCACGCAGGAGGTGTAAGTAACATTTTCTGCTTTTGCTATCGATGATGACGATAAGACTGAAAACAACATCTACTTGTGTTTCAGATGGCTTGTGAAGACAAATATTTCTTCTCTTCCTCAAAATGCCTTTGCCAATTTGCTCAACATTTCTCACATGTAAGAGTCTTCTTTAACCATTTTCGTTCAAACATGTTTAGCTGGCTAGTTCACATGATGTCACTCATCTAGAGAACAAGTTAAAAAAGCAAGTAAACATGAATTACTATATGAAAATGAACAGTCAGTTCAGGTCAACTAAATCTCCCAGTTTTCAGTCTTAGAGTTGTTTACTGATAAATTAAAATATCCACTACAGTGCTTTGTCTCATTTTTCAGATACATCACTGATGATGACAATTTAAGATCTCTTGAGAAGCATTCCTTTCACAACCTGTCCATGCTCAAGCACATGTATGTAACCTGTAAGATGTTCTTATAGGGACCAGAATTTTCTGCTTACTGTAGTTTCTGGTTTGACCACTATTTAAGTCACTGGAGCAGGGGTCTGCAACCTCTAAGAACCCTTAAAACGAAGAAAACATGATTTATAAAATTACATGGCGTTCAGTGGCTTGACCAAGGTCACTTTCATATCCAATGGGAAAACTGGGTTCAAACCATCAATCTCTAATTAGCAGGTGACCGCTCTTTCCACTGAGCCACAGTTCTTACTTCAAAAGGGCAGAAAAGCCACAAGAGGCCCTATAGGGCTGCAGACCCCTGCACTGGAGAGAAGTGAATTATTAAGCAGCTGAGATGAGAAAAATCATCTTTTGTGTGAAAATTCTGATGTGTGTGTGTGTGTGTGTGTGTGTGTGTACACGTGTCCAACAGACAGCTACATGGCATTAAATCCCTGTCATACATCGATCAAGAGGCATTTAAGGAACTTCCAAATCTAAAATATCTGTATGTCTAATTCCAGTTACTTACATTTTGAGACCATTTCCCCCCAAAATAAGATAAAACCTTTGGAACCAGCAGGAAAACTGTGATTTAATTCTTTCTCCTTGTGTTTTAATACAGAGGACTCACGAACACAGCTGTCGCTTCATTTCCCAAGCTGGAATATATCAAGTCAAGACAACTGGATTTTATTTTGTAAGTGTAAATATTTACATTATCCTCTATAAAATGTGAGCTTTTACCTGGTAAGAATGTATTATTGTTCATTTTTACCAGGGAAATAGTGGATAACGCCTTCATAAAAGCCATTCCTGCTAATTCTTTTACTGGAATATCAGTGAACGCTCTAACCATGTAAGTAGATTCTGCCCAAGCATGTGTAGAACTTTATTATTCACTGTCAGCATCATACATTTTAAAGATAATGTTTTTGATGTGTGCTATTATTGTATTTGTGTTGTTGTTCGATCAGTACAATAACATTCATTTATAGCTTTCACGTTTCTCTTTAAGTGTCTGAGTTGACCTCTTCACCTGTCTGGACAGGGCTGTCCACAACAAGCAGGCACAAAACAGCCCATGTGTTACACATCCATGAGCCCTTTCTGGTTGTGGATTTTATCAGCTATACATTTATTTACTGAGTATTGCTCTGGCTGCCTGTTAGACTCCTCTGTAATGTGCTGGACTGTCTCAGGGGCATCTTTGCACCGTCTCCTGTCTGGTGTGGTAGACATCTTGGATGTTCTTCTATAGACCCTGGCCTCCATTGTTTTGTGCTAAGAGCCTGTTGGACTTCCTCCACCACACTTCTGCGACCCAAGATATTCACTTACCAATTCATATCTGGGGGTATTTTACTGATTTTCTTGAAGATTTTAGTTAGTGTAGTGGTTCTGACTCAAGCTAGTCAAGCTGCTGTGAGGTAGCTCGTTGACTCGGTATCTCACTCATTTTTAGCATGCAGTTTGATGTCATCCATGCAGGGGAGGCTGATCATGACTAAACTCCAGTGCCGCTGTTTGAGATGATGTGGTTGAGGGGGCCAGACCTATAGATAACAATAATGGGGACAGGGCATCTCTTTGGTCTGTGCCCTAACTGATGCTAACTTGTGCAACTGGGTTTGAACCTAGTCCTCCCCTTCTGGTCAGCTCATAGGTCCTCGGAAAAGAAAAAATAAATTTAAGTGAACAGGGCTATAAAAGTTGTTTTCTAATCCACTTTGCCTTATGCCCTGAATCACACATATGTTGTACTTCAATTTAAATAATAAATAATTATGTGAGTTTCGAACTATGTCTGTCATGTAATTTGAGATTTGTTTGTAAAAATTTCCCCTTTCCCCCTTTCTGGTGGTTGTTTATGATCAGCCCTTGGGTCACCCACTCTGAGTGCGTTCTCTCCATAAGAAACTAGTCCATTTGTCCTGCCAGGCAGCCAGTAGGTGCAACTCATGTCAAGATCTGATGCAGTCCAACTTTTTATATTTGAAAATCATTCTTGGATGTCTGCTACTGCAGGGTGTTCTGCTTCTAGTTCTGGGAGATTATTGTGATCAGCGCTTTGATCTTCTAGCCATGGTGCACAGATTTCTCATTTTCCTCTATGTTTCATAATATTATCTTTATATTATAATATGAGTATGGTGGTGCAGCTGGTAGCACTGTTGCTTGGCAGCAAGATGGTCACTGGTTTGAATCTCACCTGTGCATGCAAGTTTTTTTTTCCAGGTACTCTGTTTTCCTCCCACAGACCAAAAACATGCATGTTGGGGTAATTGGAAACTCAAAATTGTTCCTAGGTGTGAGTGAGTGAGTGAGTGAGTGAGTGAGTGTGTGTGTGAGTGTGTGTGTGACTGGTTGTAAGTCAAATTTTTATGTGTCCCTGTGATGGACTGGTAGCCTATCCAGGCTGTCCCTGTCTCATGCCCAAAGACAGCTGGAGATGCTCCCATGACTCTATAAGTGGTTGAGAAGATGAATGATTGAATTAATTATTATTACTCACATTTCTCAAAAGTATTTGCTTTTACCTCTGCAAATACCACTTCTGTGGATTTTATTTGACTTTGCACATCAGTGGTCAGAAAGCAGGTTTACAGGACAACATTTCTATCTTTTCTAGCATTCTGAATAATAATGGATTAAGAGAGATCCAGCGCTATGCTTTCAATGGGAGCAGACTGGAGGAAGTGTAAGACATTTGGAATTGCTTCTGTGAAACAGTAGGGCTCACTACATTCTCAGTTATATACATGTGTGATCTAATCTTTAAAAAAATGTACTTATGACATCTCATGGACTTTTGCACACATAAAGTTGATCAAAAAATTCTAAATATATTTAACACAATATATGTTATATGTAAACCTGTTATGTTTAATCTGCTCTTTAGGTATCTTCACAGGAATGTGGATTTGGAACACATTGATGAATTTGCATTTGATGGAGTGATTCATGGGCCAACTCATTTGTGAGTTACACACTTTTTAATCCTAATTAAATACACTTCAGTTCCTACTTTGTATCCAATGATACAAAAATAGAGATAATTTGTTAAACATCTGTGACATCTCTGCATCAGATTTCTTATGAGTAAGACTGAATTCATTTGTTGAGGCATGAAAAGTGACTAGGCTGATAGTTTAAATTTAGTGTGGTTGTAAGAGGGAGTAACTGGGATATTATTGTATAAAAGGAGCAGCATTCCTACTCTTTCCGACTCCAACACTCTTAGATGATTGGACTCAAGGGACATGTGCAGGAAGTAGCTTTTTAAAAAAGTCACAAGAGGGGTTCTGAAAACTTGCCAAATAAATCAACAGAGTTGCTGAGTTGGCATCACTGACTGCTCTGCTTTCAGGCCTCGACGTTAATGTTGTTTAGCCCTTCGTTAAAGTGACAGTGTGTAGTTTCCCTGGCGATAGGGGGCATTACATACCTAAATCAAGCAAGCAAGCATTATTTTTGTGTTTGAGCGAGACCTTACCAAACAATGGCCATTGAGGCCAAAAATCCCTGGGAGTATCATTCTAGATCATTCTTGCTGTGTGGTTGATTGTTCAGCCCGTGGGAAGCTTGATAACCGTAAAGGATAGTGAAATACGACAGAGATGATTGCGGGCGACCTGACTGTCCAAATAAAGCCTGGATTCCTGCAGCAACAGACAGTTTGTGAGGCTCATTTTGTTCATGGTAAGTTCTTGTGACTAAGTATTTGTGGTAACACTTTACAATAAGGGTCCCTTTATTAACGTTAATTAGTGCATTATTAAGCATTACTAAACCATTACATAAAGTATTAACAACTGCTTTTATGCATTACATAGCGTTAATAAACATATTATTTAATGCATTATTAAGCCATTAACTATTGTTTATTACTGAACCTTAGTTAATGCAGTAATACGCATTAAATAATATTTAATTACTTAGCATCATGTGTTTTACTCTGCAGTAATTACCATGATAGTTGATGTGTTAATAAATCCTTAATAAATACCCAAGTAATCATTTACTGTGGTTGTGTATTTGCAGTGAATAAGCAGTAAGTAACAGCTAACTAATGCATCCACTTATCCTACCCTGTATTTTGGATGTTACTTGGATGGGCATTAATAAACAATTAATTACTCACTTACTAATGCTGTACTGTGTACGTCAACAGGTAGCCCTTACCTGACCTTAGGTAAGGTAAAAACATGTATCCCTTTAGAAACACTTGCTAAATGCTTAATAGACTCAAGCATTATTTAAGTATTACTTATCTATAGTTAACCATTACTAAATGACTTTTGGACCCTTATTGTAAAGTGTAAATATGTATCCCTTTAGAAACACTTGCTAAATGCTTAATAGACTCAAGCATTATTTAAGTATTACTTATCTATAGTTAACCATTACTAAATTACTTTTGGACCCTTATTGTAAAGTGTAAACATGTATCCCTTTAGAAACACTTTCTAACTGCTTAATAGACTCATAAGCATTATTTAAGTATTACTTATCCATAGTTAACCATTACTAAATGACTTTTGGACCCTTATTGTAAAGTGTAAACACGTATCCCTTTGGAAACACTTTCTAAATGCTTAATAGACTCATAAGCATTACTAAAGCATATCACTGAATTAATTTTGGAGCCTTAGTGTAAAGTGTAAACATGTATCTCTTAGGAAATGCACAACAGTGGTAAATGAGCATTACTTATTCAATATCAGTTGAAACAATCACATATCAAGCATTTTACACATTTTATTTGTATTTCAAAACAGATTTAGTGTTTACAACTGAACTCACAACTGAAGAATTGAGCAAATTTAAACATCTGACCTCTTAAAGAACTAAAGAACATTATCAATCCTGTCATTAGACATTTCTTAGTCTACCTGGCTGTCTATCTACCTCATCTGTCAGTCTTTGTACTGTACAAAGAATTAATTAAAAGTAATGCTTATGAGTCTATTAAGCATTTAGAAAGTGTTTCCAAAGGGATACATGTTTACACTTTACAATAAGGGTCCATTATTCACTGCAAATACACAACCACAGTAAATGATTACTTGGGTATTTATTAAGGGTTTATTAACACATCAACTATCATGATAATTACTGCAGAGTAAAACACACGATTACTGCATTAACTAAGGTTCAGTAATAAACAATAGTTAATGGCTTAATAATGCATTAAATAATATGTTTTTTAACGCTATGTAATGCATAAAAGCAGTTGTTAATACTTTATTTGGTTTAGTAAGGCTTAATAATGCACTAATTAACGTTAATAAAGGGACCCTTATTGTAAAGTGTTACCGTATTTGTTAATAAGAGAAGATGTTTTTAACCTGCGATCATTATAATAATAAATAAATGAATAAATAAAAAAATAAGAACACTGATTAATGAAGACTTACCTGGCTTTGCAGTTGCAGTGGGGATTTATCTGGTTTCTTTGACAATCACCCATAGGTGATGTGAATCATGCTGTCTGTGACTCTGCTTGCCAGCCGGTGCTGACTCCTGCTTTTAGCAAAATCACCAGTTCCTGTTTTGCAGAAGAAATCGGCCAAACTTTCCTTGAAACATGTCGTAGACCTCCAGACATTTGAAAGTCTTTAATTTTTCATGAGTGAAGCGTCCAGGGCTTTCTATTAAATAGGAATAAATGTCTCCCCAGCAGAGCTGTAGAGAAAACACTGACGAATCGGACCAACGTTTTCCATCATCCCAGAGCTCATACGGGCTTTAAATAACTTTATTTTTTTTCTTCATTACAGATTTTAAGCTTTTCTCTAACCCTCCTCCTGTCTGTAGACGTTAAAGGGTTTCCTGTAGAGAGCAAGGGGATCAGTAAATGCGTTTTGTCAGCATAGGCTCCTGTAGAAAGAAACATGGTGTCCCCCAGAGCCTTAGGCCCATGCTTATGTATTTTAGACCAGGGGCCTCATTTATCAACCGTACTTACGAACAAATCTGTGCGTATTTCTTGCGTGGGAACGATTTTACGCATTGTGTGGTATTTACCAATTTGTACTTGTGCGTGAAAACGTTCCTAAATATAAAAACAGCTCTGACCATGCGTAGGAACAGCATCTAGTGGTAGNCAGGGGTCCCCAATCCTGGTCCTGGAGGGCCGCTATCCAGCAGGTTTTGTGGTTTCTCTGCTCAAACACACTTGATTCAGTGGCTGAATCACCTGTGCAGCAGCTCCTCAAGCTCTGCTGAAGCCTGCTAATCACTTGCTAAATGAAATCAGGTGTGTTGAAGCAGAGTTACAACTAAAACCTGCTGGATACCGGCCCTTGAGGACCAGGATTGGGGACCCCTGCGTTAAAGGGTTTCCTGTAGAGAGCAAGGGGATCAGTAAATGCGTTTTGTCAGCATAGGCTCCTGTAGAAAGAAACATGGTGTCCCCCAGAGCCTTAGGCCCATGCTTATGTATTTTAGACCAGGGGCCTCATTTATCAACCGTACTTACGTACAAATCTGTGCGTATTTCTTGCGTGGGAACGATTTTACGCATTGTGTGGTATTTACCAATTTGTACTTGTGCGTGAAAACGTTCCTAAATATAAAAACAGCTCTGACCATGCGTAGGAACAGCATCTAGTGGTAGAACGAGGGCACAGCAATTCTGAAGGTCATCCACGCGTGTTCCTCATCCACTAATTATTTTACCCAATAAATAATTATTTCGGTGGAAAAACAGCTGTGTCCCATTATTGGAGCTAAAACACCCGTGACCGACGGGAATCTGACATTGTAGAACGGCTGATTTCGTGTTATTTTATAATCACAATGTTTACTCTTCCCATTTTTATGTTTTTCATTTTGAATTTATTTATTATGTTTTAATTTATTTTAATTATTTTTTCCTTGTGAAGCGCCTCATGATTTTGCTTGAGATGCGCTATATAAAAGATCGTTTCTTATTATTCTTATTGGAGGATTTAACAGAGCAGAGTGCACTTCGGAGGGAACGGCTCTCTGATTCCAGTCCATAATCTATTTTACAAATAAAAGAACCCTCCAGTTTTTTGTCCGGGAAAA
This sequence comes from Aphyosemion australe, assembly GCA_006937985.1. NCBI lineage: Eukaryota > Metazoa > Chordata > Actinopteri > Cyprinodontiformes > Nothobranchiidae > Aphyosemion > Aphyosemion australe. The sequence goes on from SSNS01000841.1 coordinate 114,102, forward strand.
ACCCAGGGAATACCCCTCCCGATCTGAGGACGTAGTGTGACCAAATATGGTTAATGGAGGGCGTTTCTGTATCTAAATGACGGTAAACGGGCACGAGCACCTGGGTACGCACAGGTGGGATTTATCATCAGATGATTGCGAAGGAACGTGCGTACGAGAGGCCACCGCATGTTTCATAAATCACACTTTTGACTGTTCGTACACACATTCTAAATTTCATCCGTAGGAGGGTCTATAGGAACGTTTCTACAAACGTTTGATAAATGAGCCCCCTGGTTTTTATGGTTAGATGTTACGAAGACGCCAATATTTTTCAACATCTGGGCATTATTTTATTCATTTTCAACAATATTTCGATGGATATTTCCAGAGATCACTGGCAAAAACTACACATTATCACTTTAACATGTTAATAGTGCATGTTTATAGGCAGGGTTATAGTGTTTGGACACATTGAGACTTTTCTGTCTC
>SSNS01000841.1:125675-145017 GCA_006937985.1 Aphyosemion australe
ACACAAAATTCTTTCATTTTTAAACAATGATTAATTGATCATTTTCTCCATAGGTGCTGCTTGTGCTTTTTTATCCTCTCAACTCTTGTGCACACCCATTTTTTTATGCTATACTAACAAAAGCATTTCACAGAGACATCTCGATGTTGCTGAGTCGCATGGGGCTGTGCCAGAAGCACTGAGACACCATGCTGGCTCCCACAGTGGGACGCCATCATCTCAAAGCATTTTAAACTGGTTTTAAACCATATTCAAATGATGGTGGGGTTCTTTGTCAGCAAACTCTTAGTGATTTAAAGTTAGTGTATCTTTTGTTATTGAATATTTTGTTGTTTCCTTTGTAATTATTATAGGAGTTGTATCGTAGCAGATCAATTAAAGATACCTGGGTGTGATCTAATCAACTCTTGCATGCATGCTCTCCCCGTAAATCTTTTAAAATTTAATCATGAATATTAGAGGTGTGTAAATTAATCCAAATGTTGTAAACATCTCAATATTTGGGAGGTAGGTAGATGAGCAGAAGGGCTCTTTGATTATCAGCAGGTCAGTTTTTCTTGCACACAGAAATTACACATATGTTGAGATATTGTGAACGTTGGCAAATCGTAAACTACAGAGAACCTAAATGTTGGTATTTTGTACGCTGTAAGTTCTAGGTGGAAGCAGACCACAGAAATAAAACCCAGAAATAAAAATAAGTCACAAATGGCCTTGTATAACGAGTTAATTGTTGCTTTTTGTCAGTTCTCCCAGAAACCTTTCAGACACAAAATAAGCTCTTTAATAGGTATGCACACTTAAGAAATAATGGACTCTTGAGAGAGGGAGAGCACTTATGTTGCTGCCTTTATAATCAAACAAAGACAGACCCTGCAATGGCTTCCTAAAGCATTCCAGTAGTCTTGACGTAGTTAAACGTTTTAACAAAGTAGGATAATTGGAAGCCTAAGTTTGTTTATTCAGTTGAGTACTCAGACTCAAGCTCTAGTTTTAATTTATTATTTTATATTGAGAAATACATTGGCACTCACAAACAGAACTGAGACAAGAATGTAATTTGTGCAAAACTCAGCAGAAGCTGTAAGATTCAGTGATAACAAAGTCCCAGTAAAATATCAGGGATGTGCACTGAACAATCAGCTGGTGACCAAAAATGTCCAGTTTTCAGCTTGACCTGGTTTAACACTAAAAATATTAAAACAGAAGACATTTTTAAAAATTGTGTCACACTAGCAACCCTACAGACATGAACTAAGCCATCAGGGTTAAAAGAGGACCTAGAATGTAAGCCAACATTTTCCTTGTTGTTGAATAAAGACAGCTTGGGTGGTCAAAAGTAGCATGTCAAAAAGTTAAAGCCGTGTGTGACTGTATGTATATTATAAAGTGGAAAAAGACGAGAGAAAAACTTCTGTTCTGAGAAAGTCTTCCTTAACTCGTCATATGGGGGAGCCACGCCTCCTCAAACCTGCATGTCTCCAGTGTCTGAGGCCTTCTGGGGAAGCCAACCAATCAGCAAGCAGCTCATTATCATATTCATGTCCTGGCTGAGTGGGAGGGGTCAATAGCTCTTTTCACAGCAAGGCTGGTTTAGAGGGTTTAGAATGGCCTGTATCAGGGCTCCTGGGACAGATGAAAGCCAAAAGAACATTTCTGATGCTTTTTGGAAAGCTCTGTTTTAGATTGTTGATTAACTGCATTATAGGTCCCCGTTAACATTTCAAAGGTAGCACAAAATATACTGAAAAGCAGCTGAAAACCCAGATTTACTGAAGTACAGATGCAGATCTGGGGGGGACTACAGAGAGGCTTGACCCCTAGCAGCATATGTGTAACACCTAAATCAACCTTTATTTTACTGATAAACTGTATAGATGAGTGTCTAATAGTGCTGTAGACATGTGTAATCATTATTTTGGCAGATTAGTGCAACTTACTTAAAATTTAATATTTCAGTCCAAAACTGTAATTCTATCTCCATCTTCAGGTTCAAACTCTGCCCCACACTGGTTTAGAATCAGCCACAGCTGATGGCTATAGAGGTGCAGGGTAGCGGTGTCTGTACTGTACTACGTGGCTGCACTGCACCGGACTCCAGCTGAGTCTCAGCCGCACCTCCACCTGGCTTGGCCACTCACCTGCCGATTTGACATGTAATGGCTCGGAGCCGTTTGCCTCCCTAAAAAAACGTCCTCCTCCCTCCTTTCTTCTAGTGATTGCAGTGGACAGGAAATCCTCCAGCATGCTGCAGTTTCTGTTTGCTCATTCTCCTGAATGGTGAGTCTGTTGTGTGTGCTCGTGCTTCTGCGCTTGTTAACGACTCGTTTTTCTGACTGAGAAACTCAGAGAGATGGGGGGGTGGGTGTGTCAAACAGTGCCGCTCTCTCGGTCTCCACCCATGATGTGACTCACCCTTTAAGCTTAAGTGTTAAATGGCCTGTAAATACAGTAACTACTTCTAGAGTTCTACAATCCCCCCAAGACGCTTTGCAAGACAGTAATTCACACACACATTCACACACTGGTGGTGATGAGCTACAGCTATCCTGGGGCACACTGACAGAGGTGAGGCTGCTGTATACTGGCACCACCGGTCCCTCTGACCACCACCAGCAGGCAAGGAAGGGGAAGTGTCTTGCCCAAGGATACGATGCCTGTGACAGACCGAGTGGGGTGTGAACCTGCAACCTTCTGGTTATGGGGCAGTCACTTAACTCTGCCAGAATATAATCACAGAATTTGTCTTCTGTATTTGTTTTTTGGAATATCTGTTTATGCCTAAAATATTTCTTCATTTTCATGTAACAAACAATAAATAGTTTTAAAGTGTTTTTGTGGATATTTTGTTGACTCCATTTACATAAAGGGGATTTTCACATGCCTGAATGAGGTCCAGTAATAAATATAAAATTAGCTGATGAAAATAAAACTTTACTTATCCTTTAAATATTTAGTTGTTTGACCTTTTGAGGCAACCATGTGATTTCTGCGACCTTCAGAGGTGTCCACAGGGATTCTGGTCCACTCTTCATGAGCAAACTGCTCCAGCTGTCTCAGGGTTCCTCCTCCAGATGTTTCAGTTCCTTCCACAGATGTTCTACAGGATCTTGATCAGGGCTCATGGGTCACCTCAGAACAGTCCAATGTTCGGTTTTGATCCATTCTAAAAAAAACAGTTCATCTCCTTATCCTAGTCAACAGTGACACGAGAAACACCTTTTATAACCCACTATTAAAAGCCACTATAAATAATTCAATTCAGTTTATTCATATAGCACCAAATCTCAAGTCATCTCAACACACTTTACAAAGTAAACATTACAACTGAACCTACTTATCAGTGCAATGACTTCATTTAATTACTTCAATTAGTTCAACGTTGTAACAAAACCCAGCATTGCATCGAGTCACTGACTACATAATCTACATATTCAGGGAATAAAATCAAGTCCAAGTCTTTTTAAATCCCACATCTGTCAGAGTCTGTTCTGTGATGTGCAAATAGATGCTGATGCAACACTAACATAAGCACACGCTTATTTAGACACTCACTACTCCACGGACCTTGAGTATCATCAGACTGTAAAATGTTACTGATTCTACCTACTTAAAGGATATTTTGTCATGATAAAAGCTGTTTACACCCCTCCTTTACCCACCACTGCTACAGCCCTGCAGGGCTACGTTCTACCAGTAAACAGAGACCACCTGGATGCAGTGGTAGTAGCTGCTGGTTACCTTAACCAGGCAAACCTGGTTTAATGTGCTCCCCTAATTTTACCAAGAGGTGAGACTTAAAGCAACAGCACCAACTGGTCCATATTTAAGGATGGAAACACTGATACCTACACTTCATCTGCCTTTTTCTACATCAAATGCTGCATGGATACTGTTTCCACTGCAAAAAGAATTCACATCTTTCCTAACAATGACCTATGGATGAACAAAAACATCAGACACCTGCTCAAGGTCTGGTGACACAACAGTCCCGTGTTGCTAGGTCAGAACACAAGAGGGCGTTAGAGACCAAGTCAGTCCATAGGTGGCAGAATGAAAGCCACTGACAGCTCAGGCCACCCAAGTGCATTGTAAGGGTTATGTCCCATCACAGAGCTGTACCACTTCTGTCTCACGTCAGACTGCCTGGGTGCTGAGAGGCTACTATGGAGGTGGCCTGGTTGGGAGGGAATTTTTACACAACCCCTAATAATTGCCTTTGTTTCATTTTATACATAAAACTCTCATTACTTAATATAAATTACATAGGACACTTCACAGGAATTGAATTAATTTTTCCTTCTTGAACATGGGGGCATATTTACCTCAATGGGAGATTTTCCGACAAAAAAATCAATACATATTTGAATTGTTATAAAATTGTTTGTTTTTGTCTTCTTTGATTTTTGTTCCACATCTATTTGGTTTTGTTAGTCAGCCAGTCCATCAGTGTTCTCATCAAACTTCATGCTCGTATCATCTCTCGACACTTAAAATCCACAAAAACAATACAACAAATTGTGGCCCTCCATTTCTTCTACAATAGTGCACTTTTGTCTCCTCAGCAGGCTGCTGATGTAGAGACAATTTTTAACATTGTTTTTTAAAAAAATAAAATATTGTTTACATTTTTTCATTTAAAAAAAATTAGGGCTGTCAAAGTTAACGCGTTAACGCATTTATTATTTAATTCAGACAAATATTACATTGTGCGTTAGTGCATTTTTGTTTTGAAAGTCGCTCAATCTGAACTGTTTAAAAACTTGCGATCGTGCATTCTGCACGTGCACACACTAAACACAGAGCATGTCAACATGAAAGGAGGGAGAAAGTTATAAGCTCGAGTGAAAAAGAATGCATTTCTGCTCTGTAAGTGAGCAAAAAAGGATTTGTGAGAGTTACTATCAACCAAACTGTACACGCAGCTCCAGGCACAAGTTACTATGCAAGTTAATGATGAAACTTGTGTTTCATTAAAATCTTTGGCCAATTGACAGCCCTAAAAATAATCATGTTTGTGGCCCATGAGGACATTTAACTTGATGATTCTGGCCCTCTTACTGAAAGGTTTGGATACCCCTACCCCTGCTCTACAGCATCTCCCGAACACCAGAACCGCCTTGCACCATGGTCCTGTAAACTGATCTGTACACCTTCAACACATCAAGAGCTGAAGGACGGAGATTAGGGTCTTCCTTCTTGCATTCTTTGTGAATCTGAAAAAGATGAAAGCGAACCAATTCTCCTTCGGGTGCCCTTCCCAACATGAACTGTGTCACATCTGGAATTTTCCAGATATCTGTCTTTTCATCATATGCAGGCATGGAATCATCTGAAAATGGTGTTCCATCATTTCTGAGAGGCCAAAGCTGCTCTGGGGCAACAAAGTCTCCAGTGAGCTCTCGATGGCCACATTTTACCAGTAAACTTCTGGACCAGTTGACTTCAGGCAGCGCGTCCAGGTCATTAACCACCACGTGGAAGTCATTCGTTAGCAGGAACTGTGAAAGGGTTTTCTCCAGGCTGTTGGAGTCACACATCACTCGCCGCCCAGCCGGGCTGTTGTGAAGGTAATGAAGGATGGTGACATAGTCTGTGGCTAGTCTCAGTCGTAAGTACCAAGTGTTGTACTGCTGGTACTGCTGTTGTCTGAGAACATCTTCTAAGTTGAGCAGTGAGCCATGTGGGTGGTGCTGGGTAACAACAGAATGGTCCTCGAGGCAAAACCCCACCAATTGCACAACTAGTGAGCCCTGCAAAGCCTGCAGCATGGACAATCCATGAAGAAAGTCCTCTAGGTAGTCCAGAGAGGCTAGCTTGGACAGAGCCACCTTGTGACCTTTCCACTCTGCAAGATAAACCTGAGGAGGAAAAAAATAGTGCTTGGTGAGCTCACAATGTATACGCCTCTAGACAGGGTACGGGATTAACCTAACATGAGTTTTGTCCAGAGACGAGCTGGTAGGGGCTGTGGCCATGTACAGATGCATCTCAATACATTGGGACTACTTTTGAATTAATTACTACATCAATGCAGCGTGGCATGGAGGCGATCAGCCTGCAGCACTGCTGAGGTGTCTTATAGAAGCCCTGGTTGCTTTTGAATCAGAAATGAGCTCATCTTACTGTTGGCTCTGGTGATTCTCAATCAGATTCAGTTACTTTATCAATCCCACAGGGAAATGAAATACTGGCAAATATAAATAAGTTCACTGTAATAGCTCACGTAGTGTCTAAATGCTTTCTGAGGTAACACGTTTTGTCTGTGACTGTTACAGATTTTAAAACATCCATAGCCTCTAAACTGGAGCACAACCCCACCTACCTTCTTAACAGCTCCCTGGCCGATCATCTTTAGTTTGTGCACTTCTGCATGTATCTGTGAACACTGGAGCCAGGGAGTACAGTTCCTCATGGCAGCCAGTTTAAAATGTTGAGGGAGACAGCCCACATGGGCGTGTCCCTGCTGCTTGTCCTGACTCAGGTAAATCACTGCAGCGCACAGAAGCAACGCAGCAAGGCACAGCGCGAGCACCGGGACATTGTGTGAGAAAACACCACTGCTGTGCTGACCCATGGTAATCTGCTTCAAATGGAAAACCAAAGGGTTAGAGTCTGTGAAGGAACAATCTGCAGGTGACTAATTAATTCGATGATTAATGAATCAAAATTAATGTTTATTAAAAAAACCAAATCAAATATTTAATTTGAGTTCATTTCCATTTTAACAAGTAATTCTGGAATTTATTATCTGCCACAAAACAGACAGGTGCACAAAGAATAAAATGTTTTCCCCAGTCATGGTAATGTTCATCACCTTTCTGTGAGTTTATTCTGTGGAGGATGAGAGCAGGGAGTAGAGGGAAACTGTGGGCCAGCCTTCAGCAACTACGGTAGAGAATAAAATAATTATGCTGCTTCAGATCATAACTGTGAATGTAAAAAGTGTTTGCATGTAAGAACAATTAAATTCACCAGTTAATCTGAGTCCAGATAGAACTTCATTTGGGTCTGGCTCCAGCCTGCTGTCCATCATCTAGTGACCCCTACGTTAGGAGGAAACAAAGCTAGCAGTTAGGAAATCTTTTACTCAATCCTAACAATGTAGCCATTGTGAGCACGTGCTTGTAAAACAGTTTTACTTTGAAAGAAACTGCAGATCTGCTGCTGATCATCTTATTCTCTACTGTTTTGGATTTGGAAACTGAACCTCTGGTGCTGCACACAGCTTCTACCTAATAACATCTTCACTTTCACCTCACATCCTTTTTTTAGTTGGGGACTAGCTCATGTTTGTAGAGTTTTCCTCTGCACCGAGTATGCTCTGATGCACCGAGAACCCTGACACACTCAGTCCTTCTAATCTGAATACTTACTGGTTTTGGTCCCATCAACCAGAGACACCTTTGGAGTGATATCGGAGGAGCGAATCTCTCCAATTTAACAGAACAGGTTTAGAGTTTTTCCTCGAACAAACTTTTGTTTACGGTCCAGAAATCCTCAAAAAAAGATTCATCCGGAGTAAAATCTGTTTAAACACCCTTTCTAGCTATTTTGCTGCATAAATACGTTTTGCCGTTATGTTCTAAGAACAAACTTGAATGGGAGATTCCACCTATTGTGATCACTATACATTTTTATGAAATGAAAGTTTAAATGAGCAGAGTTACATGAATTTGACTTCTTACGCTTTTTCTTCTTCTTCATCGTCGTCATTTGTAGAGTCCTCTTCTTCGTTGGTGCGGTTTGTTGTACCCATTCTGCATCAGCATTACCGCCCCCTATTGGACTGGAGTATGACCGACAATCTTTTTTAACTTCCGGTATTAGTCCATTGACGAAGGAAATGTGTCACCCTGCTTTTACTTTGAAAAGTTGAAGTGGTGACGTCACAACTCCTTACCAACAAAACCCAGGCAGGCATCAGCTACAAAGACGTGAAACAGCCGACAACAGGTACGTCTTCGTTGTTATCGTGTTATTATTACTAAACACACCTTTATTATTTTGTCTCCTGGGTTTAAACGCAGCCTGTGATTATGTAACGGACCTTGACTCGTGTCCTCACGGTCTTTAATCTGAGAAAAAAACAGACCCGCAAAATAGCTAAAATTAGCTTATTGATACACTGTCAGCTACGCAATAAAGGATCGCGATAGAAGCTCTTTAGCTGCGGGTTATAGCTCATGAGAGCAGGTATTTTGTTACAGTTGAGTGAAAGTTTAGTTGCTTCAGGCGTGTCGGAGGTTGATTTGCATGTCTTCTGTTATGAAAAGCAGGAAACCCTCTGCTTTGAACACTGAACGGGTTAAATAGAAACAGATACATTACATTTGGACCGTTTTGTCCCTTTATTGAACACATTCAGGTAATTCCCTTCTCTTGTGCTCATGGTCACTGCTGTTGTCACCTGGATTAGTGAAACCAAGAGACAGTCGTGACCACAGAGGTAGAATAAATGACTTATACATTTGTTCTTGAGTGATTGTGCAATTGTTAATCGTGTGAAGGCTCACAGCGGTGCTCCGGTTTAGCACGTACTCCCGAGTGGAGGAGCCTGGTTTCCATAGTATCCTTTCTGCTCCTCAGAGGGTTGTTATGTTTGCACAGCACTGACCTTCATCCTCTTTTTCTCTCTGGCACCTGCTTCTGTTAGCGGCGATGAGTCACCAGACGAGCAGATCTTTTCCATAAATCCCCACTGATCTGCTGGTTTCGCGTTTATATGCGACACGCAGCAAATCCCGCATAAAACAAGGAAGGGTTCGGCGTGAGCTTTTTGAATCAGAGGTCCCACCATCCTGCACACCTGCTCTGTTTCCTGCTCCAGCACACCTGTAATTACTGCAGAATACAGCATGGTAAGGAGGTGGTAAAATCCATCCATTCAGGTGTTCTGGAACATGAAACATGAAAAACTGGGCTTGGTCTTGGTGACACCTGCTTTAAATTATGTTAGGAGCTGGGAAACTTGTACATCGTCTAGACTTTAGTAGTGTGTTTACATTAGCAAGGCTGGTCAACTCTACTGACCTCTGACAGGATGTCAGTGAATTTTAAAATTTGATTTAGTGAATTGAAATTGAAATTTCTGTGTGGAAAAGTCAGTCCACTCCTTATGATCTAAATAAGAGTTAACAGCTTTAAATCTTTCAGATTTGGGAGATTGTATGTCCTACGATAAAATCCCCAACAGAGACGCATGATCCTGGATGTTTCTGGTTAAAGTATACAAGCAGTCAGTTATATAAGAGTAAAACAACAGTGCAGCCAACATTAGCTACCAATATAGTATTTTTTATCCATTTATAAATAGGGATAGACTGATATACTGCACTGAAAATGTCAATAACAAGTTGATCAAAAAGCGAATCAGTAAAAGGTGAAAACTAAATAACTTCATTCAGATAGAATTTTAACCTTAATTAGTTGGTTTATTCTAATAGTGCTGCCTTTTCAGGTGAGGTCAGTAAAGCTATAAAGTAAATGATAGAGCACCAGTCTGTGTCTCTGGATTTGAAGGACCATGAGGCTTAAAAAGGATCTAAGTGCAGAATGTTTCATGTAGATAAGGCACAGGCCAGTTTAGATTCTGTTTAGTCATTTAACCAAACTTAACATGTTCATGTGTAACTTCTTCTTAAAGGTGACTTGACATATTTTTCTTGTTTTTAAGGATGTTTTAGTTCTCATCTGAGGAACTTCTTCATTTTTAACTAACATAGGTCAACATTTAGAATGAAAGAAGCTCCTGGGATGAGAAGCAAAGCATCTCCAACAGCAAGGAAATCAGGATACTCGTCTTTAACTTTAATTCTTACTCATCAACAGCATGCTGTAGTTCAGATCAGTGTTTTTAAATAGCAACAAATAACCCAGGTGGTGTCAGGGTACTACATAGCAACACAAAAACACAACAGGTGTGGCAGAAATGCATCAAGTTACTCATTTAAAAATGAAACTGTTGTTTACTTTATCGTTCCAGTGTTAATGCACAGAAGAAGAGAGCAAGAAGGAGAAAGGGGGAACACAAGTAAGTTTGGCAAAATGTGTGCATGCATGCGTGCGTGTGTGTGTGTGTGTGTGTGTGAAAACTGCACCCCAGAGCATCTTCTCAGAAAAAAACATAATTTAAAAACTCTGTTTGCTGTTCTCAGCCTTCTCAAACGTGTGTGTGACGATGCCAGTTCCTGTTAGTAGAGATTTGTCTATCTTAGGAAACCATCAACTTTTTAATTTTTTTTATTTAACCTTTATTTAACCAGATGAGTCAATTGAGAACTCATTCTCATTTACAACGACGATCTGGCCAAGAGGCAGCAGCAACAGACACATAGTTAGCTTTACACAAACAGATAAGATAAAAAAACAGATAAGAACTTGCTCTGACACTTGCATCGTTCATGAGACAGCTGGCGACAGCAGAGTGGGTTCTATTTTGAACATAAAGAAATCTTGTGCAAAACCAGAACCAGGGTAGGTGGTCTTCTGCCTGGACTGTTCTGGCATTGAGAAGAAAGGAAGGAAACGGTTAAAGGACAGGACCAGTAACAGTAAATGAGTTGGTCTCCTTAACGGCTTGTTGAAACAATGCTTCACTTCCCCAGAAAACTGATTCAGTCAAAAGTAGTGCAAACAATTGCCAGAAGAATTATTAGATAAATAAATAAAAGCCACCATGATCGACCGTACCTTTGGCAGCTAGTTGCAGGATTCTGGTTTTACTGTAAGGAGAAATTGAAGATTCAGACGTGATGATCTGGATAACAACCTGTGATGTTCTCAACCATCCTTCTTGTGGGTTTTTTTGTTCTTTTGCTCTGAGTCAACTCTCAAACGGCCTTCAGTGAGAAACAGCTTAATAATCAGAAGTTGTGGTTTTGTATTCTTTCTTGTCCAGCTTGGTCACTTTCGGTCAGTTTCTCCTGATCGACATTTGATTCATTTCACCATCTAAGTAAACATAAACGTTCAGGGGGGCTAATCTGAACTCTTAGAGCTAAGTAAACAACGGTCAGACTCTCTTTGTTGTTTTCCTCTAGTTTTTGTCATTTACAAGTCTTGAAAGTGAAAGTTGTTGTTTCTCGTTTGCAGCTTAGAAGCAGATTTGAGCGATACCCACAAGTGTAATGGGAGACTCCATGTTGTATATGGTGCTGTTAGCGTTCATCCATCACAGTCAGAGCCTAGACATACAGAAAACCCTGTATGGGTCCAAATGGTAAGTAAAAGGCTTATTTTCTGTCATTGAGCGGTTAATAATATATATGCTGTGTTATTTCAGGTAATACTCTTGTCTACGATAGTTTACTGCCCTAAAAGGTGCCCTAAGGGGGCGATTATTCATACTTCCTGTGTTTATTTTTAAAAGTCACCATTTGTTAGTCTTAGCAGTGAAATATAAAGGGTCTGTCTCCATAAACAATAAAATAATAGGTCTTCCCCCACCCAGTCTCACTGAACCCAGTAACAAAGCATCATACTCTCAATAGAACAGGTCCTCACACACCCACTCAGTGTCCTCAGGGACACACACGATCCACCAGGTGCAGGAGGGCCTGCCTGACTCTCAACCGCCACTAAAAATCCCTCATCAGCAGACCACACTAGGATCAAATCAGTCTGATGTGTGTTTGGTGAAGCATCTTAAGTGCTATCTAAGGTATTCAGTGTAATGTATGTTGTGTTTGGTCTGCCTTTGTTAAACAAGTGCAGTGCTGTAAAAAAGAATTTCCCCTTGAGGACAAAATGTCAAATCAAGTTAAAGTCAAAGTGAAGTCAACGACTGCAGCGAGCGATCCGTTTCATCCCCTTTAGCGCTTCCTTTGTTTGTGCTTTCCTAGTGTTGTGTTACACCCTTATGCTAACCACCATCTGATAAGAAAACAGTGCAACACACGCACACTTACCACTAGATTACCACAAGACATATTTCATAAGAAAGCCTATTAGGCCATTTAAGTATGAAACTCTTTGGAAACCAGTTGAGCCAGAGATGAATTTCTGGGAATTATTGATTTTTTTTGTGGGTGTATGCGCGTCAAATGCTGCTAATTGAAGCCACAGTTAATAATAAATATGAGAGGTTGCTTTTATAACAGATTAATGAAATTCTCATGACGATCCTGTTGAATCTTCATAATAAAGGTTATTTTAAGCTTCATCTGCAGAACTCTAAAGAATGTTAAAGGAACAGTTCAGATCTTCTATGACAGATTTATGAACAACTTAACCCTCATTACCGGTTGCTAAGTGAATGACCTCAGTTTGGAGAAATAGAGAATATTTTAACATAAAGATATAAAGAGCTAGGAGCAGTTCCATAGTGAATTACTGCAGACTTAAACACTTTGTGTAAATGTTGGTTTATAAACCTTCACACAGATGTCAGTTTTCATATTAAATTTCATTATTCGCCATTGGCAGCAGTGACCTTTAGAACTTCTAATACACATGTACAGAATTGTCTAATACTTCTGTCCAACATAAACCTTACGGCAGTCTTATATGATATTTTGATATATTGTTTGCATGAACTGACTGCTGTGACATTAATAAGATGAGTTATTTTAGGATGTCCTGTCAGAATTAATCTTCATTTCTCTAAGCTGAGGTAATTCAAAGAGCTTTCCACTACAGATACCAGCCTAACCCACGTCAAAAGATCTGACCTATTTCTTTAAAGGTTTTTAACATTTTCTCATGTTTCTAGGAAGGTTTAAATGCTGTTTAGTTGCTACAGATGAGTTATACTGTTTTATGCTGTCAGCTACTCAGTGTTTCCCTGTAAATAATGAAGCATGCCTCTTTGTTTATCTGTTCCTCCCAAAGGTTTCAGGAAAATGTTCTAAAACCTAGCGATTTAGCATCCAGAACCAACCCACAGCAGGTCCCAAATTCTCACAATTTCTCTGTGGATATTCGAATGCCTGGTGTTTTGCCAAATCAGGTGAGGCTTTATTTTTTTTGAACACAAGACATCACTTAAAAAAATAAACACAGTAAAAAAGAAAAGATATATACAAATAAAAGATAAAAGTATTTTATTGAATTCAATGTTAATTACTTTGGGGAAACTGGGATGTTAAACATCAGAAGCTCACTAAAGTAAACTAATCATCTCAAACCTGAATTACCAACAGAATCATGCATCTATCGTGAGTTCAAGTTGAGGTTTTGTATTTCCATATATTAAAAAAAAAACTCCCACAGAGGCATAATCTCATCATACCGCTCTGCTGAAAAACAACATTTAAATGTGGTTCTGCCCTGTAGTTAAAAGAAAGCCAGCTCATGTTTATGGAAATCCTCTATCTTACTCTCAAAAACTCAGCTGTTTGCAACACATATAGCAGAAAATATTGACCATCTCCTCAGGGGTGTGGGAACTAAGCCTGGTGAGGACAATGTTGCATTACTCCAGGCTTGTGGTCAATCTAGGTGTGATCGCAGGTTATGAATGTTGAAACAGTTGGTCTGAAGTTGTTTTTTAGGTACCACACCCTTCCCATAAAGCTCCATGCATTAGGCCTAATTTCTAAACCCTGGCCCAGTTTTGACACTTCAGAGGTGTTCAGTTCCTCGTCCAGCAGCCGATTTACTAGAAAACATCCCACAAACATCAGGAAGTTGTCAGGTTTGTCTTTTATGTCTGCTAAAATAATAATAATCTTTACTGGCACAAACCAAATTGTTTTTAACTACACAATGACTGATTTTAAAACAACCTTGTTTTTAGACATTTCACCTCGTTTTGTCTAAAAGAAAAAACAAGTTCTTATCTGCAAAAAAACAACAACAAAAAAACAGCACAACTTGAAATGAGGTAAACATTCTTAAATATTACATTTTCTTGTAAAAAATCTGCCAATGGGTAAGCAAAAGTTGCTTGGCTAGAATTCTTAAAACTAGCAATTAAATCCAACATTAGATTTCTTTTTCCTTTTTTGCCTATCCCATTAGATGGGTCATTCACCCGCACAGGGACGTAGGGGTGAATGACCTCTGACAAGTATTGAGGTGCCCCCTCAATTAGCGACTTAAACACAAATAAAAGTACCCTAAAAGTAATACGATAAGATACAGGAAGCCAATACAAGACACCTAAGACTTGCGTAATATACTCAGACGACCTGGTGCCTGCCAACAACTGCTATTGATACTTGCCTAATCCTCGCAAAAAGCAAGTTACAATAATCCAGCCTGGAGGTAATAAAGGCATGAATCACCATCTCCAAATGCTGACAGGACAGAAATGGTAAACTGGTTTTGGTCATGTTCTTTGATGTTGATGGTAGAAAGTATTGATTTCAAAAGCAATAATAAAAACATCATAGATATAAGTTTGGGTTATTTATGACATAAGGTTTTAGCCATTCATAAGTAACTTGTTTTTCTTCATATCTGAATTTAAATTAAGAATGAACAAACAGCTGTGATTTTGGACCATTTCCCATGTAAATATCATCATGGTGTTGTGTTTGTATTTCAGTCGGACACTTACCTTTGTACCGCATCTCCTGTACCAACCAGTCAAGATGCATATATTGGTGAGTAAATCTGTTGTATCATTTTCACTGTAATTAACAAACACCTGACCTGATGTAGGGCTAAAAGATGTTCTGTTATTTTAAAGAGCAAGTGACCCCCATATAAACTTTTTTCTGTTGATAAACTGTAATTTAGTGTCTAAGCGTTGTAGACACGTGTTGTCATTATTTAGGCATGTTATTGCNGTATCAGTGGGATCTTTCTACCAGACTTCAATATTTGTTGTTTCCCAGCATTTTGTACTTCTGCCAAAACTGTTTTAGTTGAAAAAAAATAAATGTAATGCCCCAAATGAATAAAAGCATGAAAAATCCATAATTTTTCAATTACAAAAAAGGTCTCATATTTATCCATAAACCCTGATGAACCTAATCAGTTAGGTAGATTACAGGCTTGTCTTGAAGACATAAAAATCTGGATGACTCTAAACTTTCTGCTGTTAAATCCAGACAAGACTGAAGTTATCATCTTTGGACCAGAACCTCAGAAAAGGAAACTGCTTAGTCAATCACCTGATCTAAACGGTATTAAATTAGCCTCCGAGAACAAAGTAAAGAACCTCGGTGTTATCTTTGACCAGGACATGTCATTCAAATCCCACGTTAAACAGGTTTGTAGGATTTCCTTTTTCCACCTTCGGAATATTGCTAAGATTAGAAGCATCCTTTCCAGGAGTGATGCTGAAAAACTGGTTCATGCATTTATTACCTCAAGACTGGATTACTGCAATTCATTACTATCAGGAGGTCCACAGAATGTAGTCAAAAGTCTTCAGCTGGTCCAAAATGCTGCAGCTAGAGTTCTGATGAGAATTAAAAAGAGAGACCACATCTCTCCTGTTTTAGCTTCCCTACATTGGCTGCCTGTTAAATTCAGAATAGATTTTCAGATCATCCTTCTCACATATAAAGCTCTTAATAATCAAGCTCCATCATACATCAGTGATCTGATTGTTCCATATGTTCCTAACAGAGCACTTGGCTCTCAGACTGCAGGTTTACGGGTGGTTCCTAGAATTAGGGGTGGGCGATATGGAAAATAAATCATATCACGATTTATTTTTTGCAAAATCACGATCTCGATTTTATTACGATTTTCTCCATTTCGACAATTCATACATTTTGGAAGTTACTTACCGATAAAATAGATCAATTTAAAAGCATACCCCTTCACAGAAAATATGATAAAGTATTTCAGACAGGTTACTGTTTGAACACTTGTTTTAATTTAGGTAAGAAAAATTGCAAATTTGTTCTATTACAATGAACATGATCAAACAAAAAATGCCTTCCATTTAAAAATCCATAATGGGTTTAGAGTAAAATATTTATGCCACAGTTCCAGGGCTTAGCTTATTTATTTGTTTGAACAAATAAGTTCAGAAATGTTGGAGAATGGCATGTCTCAAATGTCCCACAGGCACTTTTATTTATTATATATTTATAATTAATGAAAAAAAAATGTAACTTCTATTTAGAGGTGGCTCATAGCCTTTCATCCAAAATATATTAGTAATTATTTCTTGTCCAGAGAAAAAAATCTATCTAAATTCATGATGTGTTTGCGTTTGCATCCAATACAAGAGGATTACGCTCATTGCCTTTTTGGACTTGCTGCTTTCCGTAGATATTTTCTACGTGGGAGGGGTTTGGCCCGTCTCTTCACAGGATAAACAAACTCCGGTGGCAGCCACGGTGAAAAGGCTCACTAAAATACGAACGAACGTCCCCAAATAATAAAAGACACGAAGCCAAATGCAAAGTTTAGAGCAGAACATTGACCCAGAGGTTTCCTGATTGAGCAGACGCGTGAGAATGTAATTAGCGCTTAGAGACGGAGCAAGCTAGCGGCTAGTGCTAGTGGCTAGCGCTACAATCGATTATGGTGTTCTTCTTCAACTATTCATAATTGTTTATCATCATCTTAATGCATCGATTAGATTATTTTCTTCATTTCTACCGAGCACCCAGCTAAACAAACCAACACGCTGCCTAAAGTTGTGATTGGTTTACCGGTGTGTCTGTCGTGCTGACAGAAGCAGACTAGCAAATGGCGTGACTCGGCTGAGAAAAAACAAAACAAATGTGTGCCGCGTTCAGAAATAATGGCATAAACGGGTGATAGAATGCAAATACACGGTTCTACGATCTCCGAGCTTTAGTAGATCGTCATCACATTAAAATCCTTAACGATCTTATATCGTCAAATCGCACGGCCCTAGTTGATGGTAGAAAGTATTGATTTCAACAGCAATAATAAAAACATCATAGATATAAGTTTGGGTTATTTATGACATAAGGTTTTAGCCATTCATAAGTAACTTGTTTTTCTTCATATCTGAATTTAAATTAAGAATGAACAAACAGCTGTGATTTTGGACCATTTCCCATGTAAATATCATCATGGTGTTGTGTTTGTATTTCAGTCGGACACTTACCTTTGTACCGCATCTCCTGTACCAACCAGTCAAGATGCATATATTGGTGAGAAAATCTGTTGTATCATTTTCACTGTAATTAACAAACACCTGACCTGAAGTAGGGCTAAAAGATGTTCTGTTATTTTAAAGAGCAAGTCACCCCCATATAAACTTTTTTCTGTTGATAAACTGTAATTTAGTGTCTAAGTGTTGTAGACACGTGTTGTCATTATTTAGGCATGTTATTGCATCTTATTTAAAAATTCAGCCTAAAACCGTCATTATTGCACCCTCTTCAGGTTAAAACTCTGCACTACATTGCATTTAATAATAATAAGAAGAAGAACTTACATAGCGCTTTGTTAGGACACTCAAAGAAGCTGCATGCACTCACACATTCACACACTGCTGATGATGGTAAGCTACTGAGTAGCCACAGCTGCCGTGGGGCAGTCTGACAGAGGCGAAGGCTGCATTGTTGCGCCCTCTGACCACCACCAACAGAGGCAATTTGGATTAAGTGTCCTGCCCAAGGACACAACGACAGCGACAGGCCGAGCGGGGCGCGAACCCACAACCTTCCGATTGTGGGGCGACCACTTAACTCCTATGCCACTGTCGCCCCCATTGCTGATGGCTTAGACCAAGTGACATTGCTGGTACTGGCAGCACCTCACTGCACTGCAGCCGAGTCTCGGCCACGCCTCCAGCTGGCTCGGCCACTTATGAGTAGATCTGAAACAATACGGATCAGAGCTGTTGATCTCCTTCAGATAACACTTCCTCCTGCCTTTCCTCTGTTGAAGAAGGTGGACAGTACTCCTACAGCGGGCTGCTGTTTCTCTGTGTGCTCCTTCGACTGAGCTCTGTGTGTGTGTGTGTGAGGGTGTGTGAGGGTGTGTTTGTGTTTGTGTGTGTCTCAGATGGAGAAACTATGAGAGCGTGCGTATGGGGGTGCTGTCAGTCACTGCCTCAGTGGCGCCCTCTCTGTCCGCCGGGCAACACCTCCTTCTTTTTCAAACAGGAAGTATGGGTGGAGTAAGACTCTGGAAGGGGGGTGACTTGCTCTTTAAATAATTTATACTGGGGATCTATGGTTCACGTCAAAGTCAGTTTCACTTTTGGAATTAAGAGCTCAGATGGAGATGAAGTTGAGATCACTGGAACAAAGTTGAATTACTCTGGATGTTTCATCAACAAGACATCTCTTAACCACGTTTTCCTCCTCAGTGGACTTTATACCTCATGCCAGTATGAACACAGTTCATCATATGCTGCTGTTTGGCTGCCGGACCCCTGTCTCCACCACCGGTTACTGGTAATACCCAAATTACTATCTAAATATAAGTGGTAGTTTGTCAAATAGAAGCTTAAGATTAAATGCATTATTTATATGACAATTCTGAGAAAATGGTGAATGACGAAGCCGGGCTGATGCACAAATAAATGAGCACTGAGAGATAAAGATAAAAAAGCTGATGCAAGTGTCAAATTAACAAGCTCCCTGGTGATGTGAGTGGGAAGCTGGGAAAAGAGTCAGTTCCTTAGATGTGTGTTTTTTTTTTTTTTGCTTTTTGGGGGTGGGGGTGGGGTGGACCACAAAATAACTTGTAAATGTAAACTTTATTATTTATATAAAGTGTTATCTTGATAATGATGGCATTGATTTAATAGGCTCTTCTAATAAAACAAAACCACATTTCTCCTGTCCTGTGTGGTGAGTGCTGTTGGAGATTACCTCCTGGTTGTGTTTGATACGATGGAACAGTTTCCTCTTCTAGATGACAGGAGGTTTAACAGCTTTTGGGTTGAATGAGAGGGATTGTTTACAAGAGTTTGTTCCATGTCTTCCTGTCATTGACACCAATGTTGCCGTACCAGGTAAAGATGCAGCTGATCAGGATGCTCTCAGTAGTGCCTGGTAAAGCGTGGTGAGAATGGTAGGGATAAATCTAGCAACTTCCTGAGGAAGTGCATCTTCTGCTGAGTCTTCTTTGCCTGGTGTGTAGTGTTGAGAGTCTGAGTGAGATTACATTTTTGCATGGCTGAGCCACTCCACAGAGAACAAAAGTTCACCATCGGCTGTTTAGTTTTGTTGATGCTTAGGGACAGATTGTTGTACACCAGCTCTGTTATGTTTCATTATTATCGAGTCTCATCATCGTTGTGTCTCACTAGCAGTGAGCTAGATTCAGCTAAATTCAGCAGTACAGTCGTGAGTGGATGTTATGGATGCATACTGAACCTCCAAGCTTCCACCCTTGGTTGCTCACTAACCTGTGAGGGAGAGAGAAACCATAGTGAATTTGGTGAAATACAAAATATCAGAGGGAAGGTGAGTTACGAGGATTAATTTGTGTGTGTGTGTGTGTG
>SSNS01000842.1:9790-28887 GCA_006937985.1 Aphyosemion australe
GTATCTGATTGTCAAAAGAAACTGTTCACAATGACATGAGGCGATTACATTCATTTAAAATTAAAATAGTCACCCAGGACACCTAGTAAACAAACGTTAATGCTTTAATCCTCATAAACAACAGGCTCGTCCATAACACTAAACGCGTGACAAACACAGGAATAATCACAGGACACGATCAGCCAGCTACAACTAGTAATCAGCACTAAAAATAGACCGTCGGTGATTTGATTAGACGTAAAGCTAGTAGAGTTAGCAAACACTAAACCCGTTTACAACTATTTGACTTTAAATATGCCTACAGAGGGTTTATTTGAACTCAAAAAGCAGAACATTGACACACTTGTAGAGCAGCAAGTAGAAATGTGAGCTGGATTCTGTGGCAGAACGTGGTCCACCTTACCTGGGGTGAGCAGCTTTCAGAGACTCGATCTGCCGCTGTCTCTGTTGCTGTAGGCTGTTGAGAGGAGGGAGAGCGCCGGAGCCTTTAGACTGAGAGAAAAACCAGTTCATTCTCTCTGGGAGATACCACGAACAGGACCAACGAAGACGTAAATGGACGAGAAACAGAGCATGGGCAACACACGGAGTGGAAATTTGTGTCGCTAACCAGTTAGCTAGTTTGCCCAAAACTCGATTTCCTATTCACACGAAACGTACTTAGTATTTACGTAGCTAGGTCATATTCTGGTATTTTATGTAATAAAATGTCATCTCCGTTCTTTTTCCTTAAAGCTCGTAAATTATTCTTAATCTGTCATCAATAGTCTGGTAAGAAGAGATGATAGCAAAAGGAAGTCAACAACCCAGCTAAAAACTGCTTGGCCAACTTATTTACGTATTACGTCACGTGGCGAGCCAACGTAAGACGTAACTTTGTCTAGATCAGCTTTTCAAAATAAGATGTTATTTTTTTGTTTCGAGGCTCGCTGCTTGTCATCCCGTCTAACCGGCTTACCTCCGCCTCCATCTACCGGGCTGTAATGAATAAACAAACAAACAAATAAAAAATTTATGAATAAATGATAAAATATTGAAAGGGTGGATAAAAGTCACACATACACATCTCTGCACACATTTATAATTAAAAGTTCAGGCCTTTGTTACAAAAATCTATTTACTGGCATATTAAATTCAAATTAATATTATTGAAATATTTCTAATATTTATTTGTTTAACTGTGATTTCAATGCATTTCCTACATGCTTTAATCAAAGTTTTAGGTTGCTTTTATTCAGTTTATTTTAGTAACTTTACAGCCCCCTTATGTCACTTCTTGCCAGTAATTACTATGCTACCCAAGTTTGCATACATTACATTAAACACAAATAGAAACCACTCTGATCATATTCTCCTCCTCATTACTCCAAGAAGTAAAGAACGATCATCAATGGCAGGAATCGTATGAAGTGAATCATTAATTCCTGCCCGCTTCACGCTCAGAAGAGAATATCAAAACTCATCATCGTGGTTGGCGAGACTGAACACTTTAGGAGCACATTTCTCAAGTTGGAAACTATAGAAATGATCCCTGAAAGTATAGTCTTGATGAGTAATGGTGGATGAGCAGCACCTGATTCTCAGAACAACCATCCTCAGTCATGGTGTCTCTGTTTCACCCATTTCACCATTCAAGTCGACTGCAGGCTCACGCTTCTAATGTTTTTGAGACAGCGCCCTCTAAAGAGTGAGTTTTGTAACTGCAACTGTAGACATGCCTAAAAAGTTAGATACGTAAAAGTCAGAATTGTATTAAAGCAATATAAAAACTATTTATTTGCTGGTGAAGCATTAGGTTTATTTAATCAAACTATTAAATAATTTATCAAAGTATTGTTCCATATAACTGAAATACGTTTTCTATGTGTTAATTTACATTTACATTAATGTTACTTTTGTAGAGCACATCTTTAGATCAACAACCCTATAACACATTGATGGACCAAAAACACAGTGGTGGTACATGGCTCTTTAATTCAATGCAGAAAAAGATATTAGCAGGTTCTTAATGTCTGCAACCATCAGGCTTTTAAATATTCTGCAAGTGCTGGAGGAGCTGCCAGACATTCATTTTTCATTGGGATCAATAAAGTTTATCTTAATGTATCTTCAAGAGCAACATGTAAATGAAAAAAGCATGCTGTGGACCTCTGAAAGGATGAAGTAAAGCTTTAGCTGTTGTTTTGCCTTATTACTGTTGTTTATTGTTTGGATGGTCCTGGTAGGCAGTGGTGTGGGGTTTGTTCTGCAGAGAAAATTAAAATATTAAGCACAAACTTGAATAAAACACTTTTCTTTAACATGTTTACTTATCACGGTGTGAGCTGTAATGTTCTGCTGCAAACACAATTCACTTTAAATTGACATTTTGATATTTGTTTCAGAAAATAAGAACAATTTCATAACTTCATGAAAATAAGTTACACACAAAGAGGTGTTGATTAAGAAACGAACAAACTTCATACTATATCTGATATGCCTCGAATTATTACCTTGATGTTTCTTTAGACAAAACCGGAAACCACTCTGATCATATCCTCCTCCTCATTACTCCATAAAGAAGTAAAGAACGATCATCAATGGCAGGAATCGTATGAAGTGAATCATTAACTCCTGCCCGCTTCACGCTCAGAAGAGAATATCAAAACTCATCATCGTGGTTGGCGAGACTGAACACTTTAGGAGCACATTTCTCAAGTTAGAAACTATAGAAATGATCCCTGAAAGTATAGTCTTAACGTTATCTAGTGAATGAGCATCGGGTCACTCTCAGAACAACCGTTCTCAGTCATGGTGCCAAAATTTCACTAAACACGGCTAACACGACGAGCGACATTTAATATAACATGCATCAAAACGTCAATAATAAGGCTCAAATTATAGTGTATCTAGTGTTATTTTATGGTTTTGTAGAGGAATTTATGTCTACCCAGAATGCTTTGCGAGAACTAGCACATTTGTCCTAAGATTTTGTTCATTTTTATAGACTTACACGAATCATTTCTGTAATATTTGTATTGATAGTAATATATAAATTCAAACCAGTATTTTCTATAGTGGGTGCAATAGCTATTTTGGACGTACAATCAAGCAAATGGGTTCTTAGTTTTGTTCTTGACGTCACTTCCGGTGTTACGCCGAATATCGTATCCTCGTCGAAAATGCTTTCTCCGCCTGTTCTTAAACTACATTGTTTAAAATAATTTTAACAAATTGGCCCATTAGAAAACTGGAAATTATTTCTTGACATGTTCGTGCACACATTAAAGGTGCTATAACGAATATGCAAACAAGTTAGGCCCAGCTAGCTAGCTTACACAAGCCCTTTCCCAGAACTCTCACCCCTCCCGTTGGCTATAATCCCTAAGCCGCGCCCCTCCGGATATGGGAACGCGCATTGCCACAGTGAACAAGAGAGAGCAGAACACCAGCCGCAGTTTTCGTGAATCAATATGGCGGAATCACCGGTAAGTGAAAGATAAACAATATAAACGTCTAACATAAATGTTTCATTTTATCTTATTCATATGGTAGCGAAGTATGTTTTAACATGTTTATTTAGGGCTTATTTTCATTACAAAGACTAATAAATAGCATGGTAGCCTGCTAGTAATAGCAAAAATGATAAGCTAATCCTGCTAATAGCTGTCTGACAGAACAACTTCTTTGATTTTGTCATTCATGGGGCCTCTTGTTTTGTAGTGAAACGGTTTCTCTTTTTTTAATTTTTCCACATAGTTTCCATGACAAGAGCCTTGCTGGGTCCGATAGAGAATATGTACCGGACGGAGCCTAGAGCTGCTGTTACTGGAACAACCATGGCTAATCTCAGCACAAACAGTCCAGAGGGGGCAACTACATCAAGTCTTTCAATCCAAGATGCACATCCAGTTGAGGATTTACAGCAAAGGATTGCTGAATATAAGGTATATTAATTTTAGATCTTTTTCTTCCTGTGTACAGGTGTGCAGAACCCATTTCACTGTTTGTGAAAAATAATTTATTGTATTACGTAGGTTGGATAAAATTTCAACATCACTGAATGTGGTATGACATCAATAATAGTCAAAGCATCCATCTACCAAAACATAANCTGTGCTACCCACTGGATTTGGAAAAGGTTTAATATACCAGCTGGCTCCGCTTGTTGCCAAAGATGTGAGCCGACATTTGGAAATATGCGGTCAAGCCAGCCGATGCTGGAGCTTAGCTAAAGTTTGCTTCATTTGCAGCGTCGGCTGGCTTGACCGCGTATTTCCAAGTGTCGGCTCACTTGACTGTGGTCATCTTGTCGAAAACTGTCCTGTCTCGTAGTTTTCGTTCGAATATTAATACAGAATTGGTTTTAACTCCTTGGATCCTTAAGTTTTTATCACAAAGACAGCTATCATTCACGTGTACGCCCGACGCCATCTTTGACTATAACAAAAAACTACAGCGATAGTCGTCATTTCTGCCTTTTTACTGATTGGTTATTTTTGAGCTGGCTAGTCCCGCTCCTCATGGTGCTCTCTGCGTCCAGACTCGTCCTCTGTGTTGAATAGACAGAGGGATCGTCTGGCAGGAATGGCTAGATGTTATTGTTTATAGAATTAAATTTCATGTTGAAGTTCAGATTATTTCATTACAGTTTTTCTCCATTGGTTTGGCTGATTTCATGAAACAGAAATTACATTCTCAAAACTCTGAGATCATTTGGCAAAACACTCTCACAGTTTAGCACAACACTATAGCTCACCTGCAAAAGCTCATATCTCTTCCAGACCTGTTAGGTCAGGCTTCAATCTAAATCCCTTTCTCATTTAAACAGTCAGTGTCTCAAAAATGGCAAAGATCCTTCTCAATAGCTTTGGCTCATTTCTCGACACAGATCGGACATTCTCATCATTCTTG
Organism: Aphyosemion australe; assembly: GCA_006937985.1. Lineage (NCBI taxonomy): Eukaryota > Metazoa > Chordata > Actinopteri > Cyprinodontiformes > Nothobranchiidae > Aphyosemion > Aphyosemion australe. The sequence continues at coordinate 14,684 of SSNS01000842.1, forward strand.
GTGCTTTTGTCAAATTAAACCTGGATGGTTGATCACAACAACATGGTTGCAAAAGCTCATATCTCTCCTAAAACAGTTCACTCATGTGTCAAAACTACATTCCTTTCTAATCTGAATAGTCAGTGCCTCCAAAATGCATCGTCCCTTTGGCATTGTGTGAGTACAGCCATACAAAATGTTTAGATGTTTTGTCACTATGGCAGAGGACCAACAATATACAATGATGTATGATATAAGTATCATAATGATAATTGTATAATACAGTAAACTGCGGTTTTCTGTTGAAATTGTTGAAGTCAGATGAAGCAAATACTGGTTCTGAAATCAGGTAAAGGAGGTATTGAAACCAAATAAGTGAACTACTGCTTACTGTGATTACAGGTAACGTTATAATGAGAGACAACCAGTAACTGACTTACATTTACATACTGGTACCCCAGCTCCTTCACTCTGTCAGAGTTCCTCTCAAATGGTACCTTGTAGATTTGTTTCATTGTCATCTGATGCTTCTTCAAAACCCGGTCTATTGTGGAGATGCTTATTGTGTTTATATTTATAGTCTAGTTTCACCTGACTGTCAATGACTGTCATCAATGTATCAAATATTCAAAGAAATTCATATATGGTATTCATGGTACTATGTTCTTGACCAATTTTGACAATTGAACAGACAGTTGTGCATGCAAGTACTTATACAATGAAATCATGCTGACATGTTTTGGAGAGAATGATCATTGGACTGAGAATCAACTAATCAGTTTAGATCTACAAGATCTATTCATTTGGAAAATGTGCTAAATGTGGGCTAACTGTATAACTGTAGGCTACTTGTACTTAATCATTTGCAAAGATGCACTGAGACAATTGAGACATGTACTAAGGCATTTGCCGTTTGATTAACTGAATGAGAAATGCCATTCTGTTGTGAACATTTGCCAAGAGGTTTGGAGGTTTGTCCATGTTATTTTGAGAATGTAATTTCTGTTTCAAGAAATGACCCAAACCAATGGAGAAAAACTGACGGAAAATGTATCGCACTGCCTTAAAATCACCATTACATTGTTTTCCGTGTTCTGAGGCAAACATGATAACATATTTGACAAATGCATACCGCTGATTCGTTACTTCAAGGACTACATGCCCTAAGATATCTAATATTTTCTGTCACATTTTTTGCATTTTCACCAGGTTAATACACCTCGACGACAGAAAGGGAAACAGTTTTCTACGGAGGAACATATTTTAACGCAACACTTATCCGGCTAAAGCCGAAGCTTTTCGTTTACTAGTCAAAGCCGCACTATTTACTAGCGACTGATAATAAGCATACCAATATAAAAAAGTATCTAAAAGACGTCCCCTTTTTGGAAGATTTTAGGTTTTCACGTTTAGACGCAGGTAAGGGCTTAAGGGCACCATGTGTGTCGCTTCACTGCGCATGCTCAGAACACCACAGACGCATGTTCTCAAAATAATTTATTCATGCACTAAAATGCATTCACCAAATTCATAATTGACACAAATAGTTATTGCAAATTTAAGAATTATTATTCTGTTGAGATAGTTTATACATATGACATTTTATTCATAAATCAATTTTTATCTAATGTATTTTCACAAGAAAATGTATTTTTGAGTTAAACCATGTTGAAATAATTGTTCTAGGTGGTGTCGACATGTTCCAGATTAGAACGATTACAAGGCACATGTTTTTGGCATACATGCAGATAAGACTTGGAATCACAAAATCAATCCAGACATTTAGGATTATACTGCATCACATGGGTTTTGGTTGTTGCACATTTTGTGTTTTATTTTAAATATTTTATATATAGTGCAAAATCCAATTCATAAACATCCCAAAAATAGCAGTTCTGCATTTTTCCATTGCAATAAAAAATAAGTAAAATCAAACTAAATCTATGTGGAAAAACACAGACAATAAAAAATGAAGTAAAGAAAATGTGTATTTCTAATACAATCTTTTAAATTTAAACTTGTTGTGCCCTTTTAATTCCATCATTAATTTTACATGTATGCCACACATAACACACATTTATTCATTCTTGTGCTTTTATAGTTGATAGCTTGTGCAGCATTTAACCTATCAGCAAGTAAACAACCACATATTTGTCAAATAATTTTTTTCAGCACTAATAGTGTTAACAATTCTTATTTTAATATTTAAAATAACAGGGAACTTCTCAGAGTTTATCCTTTTATTGACCCTAACGAGACGTTTGACATCAAATATGTGGTGGAACAAAACTAACCAAAGGAGAGATGATTTTTACTTCTAAGTATTATAGAAATGACTATTCATGCTTGTTGTGATTATTTTGTGATTTGGAGATGAACTGGAGAGGAACACTTGAAAGCACCATGCTGCTCAGTCAGGCTGCTGATAAATCTGATCCGTTTCGTCCTCCATGGCTTCTCCTTTATCTCTTCCATAGCTGGTGCTCTTGTCTGTGGGCCTCAGTTTGATCCCAGCTGGAGACGGAGGTGCGGTGTTGAGCCTTCACCTAGTGGATGAAGCAACGAGAGGTACTTCAATTCAAGATATAACATTCAACAGGTCATACGGTTCAGTTTAGTTCACATGATTCAACAAATACCATCACTGAGTTACAAACAAAATAAATCTGAATATTAATTCATAAATTCATAAGATCTTACAAATTTTTTTTATATCGTTCCTTAAATTGAGTTGAGCATTTTTTTCAATTCTTCATCAAAATATTTCCAGTTTTACACCAAACACTGAAATACACATTTTCTTTAAAGTAGATCAACCACTTGTACTTTCAAAATTAAACTTCCTTCTGTTGTCCCTATCACTTGTTCTTAAATTGTTTTATATATTTTATGAGTTTTCCAGTTTATGATCCAAAACAACTCCAAAGAACGTAATATCATATACTCTTTCCACTAGAATGTCATCTATGTACATTGTGATGGACTCAAGGTGAGAGGACACATTTAGATATTCTATTCATCATAGATAAATGAGACTTTAAAAATGGCCAAAGTCATAATTATTATTGCTACTTATCTGCTTGCCAGCTCCTTCTTTAGACACGATCTAAAGGATGAAGCTCGCTCCACTGCTTTATAGCCCTGGGATGCCGGTAGGAGGTCATTAAGACAGAGGGGGGAAAACATAGTTAAAAAGCAAAGACTGAGACAAAGAAAGCATTAGAACAAGAAAAGGTGACTAACATGAATAAGTTTAGGTCAATAGGCCTGTAAAATATCAATTATTCAACATGCAATTGTATTAAAATGCCACTAGGGGGCAGCACAGTATTGCAACTTTTCAATATTTTTAAAAATTCATTGTCAGATTTAACAAACCCCACTGTTCCAATGAGCTATTAATACTTCAGAATATATAATTTAATTTTTATATTTAGGTAACATGCATGCATTTTATTTGATTCATCTAGATTAGACAGATGTTGAATAAAATGTAATCAAAGTAAATTGTTTTCTAAACTGAATTAGCTGTGGCTGAAATACAAAAATCTATTAAAACATGAACTGAAATGAAGGATTATTCAGCAAATCAATAAAAAATATATAGATAAATAAAGTCTGCAGTGTAGAATTTGAGAACATTCGTCACCCTTGCTCCTCTGTGCAGCCGATCCTTCATGATGCCGATAAACTCCTTGTAGGACAGCTGGTCATCGTGATCAACATCAAAGATCTTAAAGATGGTGCTCACTAGATGCCGGGTCAGCTTCAGGCCCGTGGCCACGTATACTGCTCTTGCAAACTCATCTAGTAGGAAAGATGAAACTATATTTATTCTTTGTTTGACCCAAAAAGCCTTCAGCACCTGCAGCCCCAACTCGTTTTTATTACCTTGTCCAATTGAACGTGACGCAAAGTTGTACATCTGCATGGCGATGGCAAAGTCTTCCAGGTTGTTGAGAAACTGGAAGAATGATCTGAACTCATCAAACGTGATTCCCTGAAAGAAAAAGTGAAATAATCAAATCCACCAAAGTACTGAGAAATTAGAATAATGATGGTTTCAGACTGGTGCAGACGTTTCCAGTAAAATGCCATTAGGGACCATGTGTGCAGTAAACATTCCTTGTGACACATTCATATTGTTCAACTTGAGAAAAAAAACTCATGCTATTAATCAGTGGCAAAAAGATTAATGACATAAGAAGTCATTATTGACAGGTTTGCATGCATAATATTAAAAACAGCAGCCTACTTGTGTTTTTCATAATTTGGAAGTAGCTCATAAAACCTGCTATCAAACCAAAAAGGCATGAAAATGTTCTTCCTGCAAGTAATCACATCTCATTTTTGGTAAAAGCGAATGGTTGAAACCTATAAGCAAAATTAAAGTTTAGACGTTATCTCTCATGCTCTTTGTTGTGAATGATTAAAGTCAATATAAACGTTAAAAATTCAAATAAATCAGCCACACATTTAAAGAAATGCAGTTGCATGGAATTACACAAACACTTACACAAATACAGATAAAAGACAAGATGAGAGGAAAAAACAAAGAAAGAAAAAGGACACAGTGACAGATTGTAACTGCAGGTTGTGTATTTTCCGAGGCAGAGACAAACCTCCTGCTTCTTCCACAGCATGAAAAGAGAGGAGGGACAGAAATAGAGTTGGGTTGCAAATGGACACAAGGATGATGTGCCAATATAGGCTAGCTGTAGCTAGCTATCTGACTAGCACGGTAAGATACACGGACTCATAAACAAGTGCCATTAAATGTGTGTTTGTGTGAGGTCAAGTGAAGCAATGGAGCACTGAAGTGTGGAGAGAAACAACAGCCCCAGGCAGACACAACAGAGAGAAATTACAGGCAGTCTGAATGCCTGGAAGGCAGAAGGAGAAAGAAGTGTAACAGATGGCCGAAGATTAAGATAGCTGTTTCATTTAATCCAACAAATAATAATCCTAAGCGCTCAAAACATGTCCTCTAAAGAGGAGGTTGACTGAGAAATCATTTTGTCCTTTTTAAAATACGATCGGTTACTCTGAGTTTCACAGGCAGGCTGAACATTAAAAAAGTCTTCAACCCGTATTTCACACGTTAGCTCCCAAAAAGAAAATAGGCGGGGAAACTCGCTGGTCAGAAGCAGCAAAACCAAAGAGATGGTGGTGACTTTCTCCAGCAGGCAGAGGGATCTGGATGCTTCAGTTACCACCACCATTCACGGTGAGGCAGTGGAGGTAGTTGAGGAGTACAAATACCTGGGAACCATCTTTGACAACCTCCTGAAGTTCTCTGCCAACACAGAGCAGATTCTTAGGAAGTGCCACCAACAGCTATACCTCCTCAGGAAACTCAACTCCTTTGGAGTCAGCACACCCATCATGATGACTTTTCACTATGCCTTCCTGGAAAGCATCATGACCTTCTCCATTTCCTGCTGGTTCCACTCCCTCAGCCTTCAGAACAAAAACAGGCTGCAGCACACTGCATGAGAGCGTGAGAGCAGAGCCGTTCTAAATGAAGCTAACCGTTAGCATTAGCAACTCCACAACATGATGGAACACGTTCATGCTTGTGTTATTTGTCGAGATAAAACATCAACGTTGCATTTTATTTTACCTAAGAAGAGCGAACGGAGGCAGTGGAAGAGTCGCGTTGCTGTTAACCAATCAGAGGTGAGATGTTCACATATCAAGAATCTTAATCCGGCAGTTTTCTGCCCCACCCCCACTCCTCCAGTTGACTTCTATTTTCTGAAACATGAGCACCAGAGCTTTTTTTCCCCCACAAAAAATAACTCACATGGCATTCATTCATACTAGAGACTAAAGCAGATTTATTTATTTAAAAAAAAAAAAAGAGAGAAGGTGAGGTTAAAAAGTATTCCCATGCATGTGTGCATTGCACCTTTTCATCAGGTATACACTGGCGGACGTTGTCCATGTAGGCACTGATGTTCTCCACATTGGTAAAACGCAGCAGGATTTTGGCAAAGTCCTCCTCACTGATGGTGGTCATTCCTTTCGAATAAGTCAGAAACTCAATTTCCAACACTTCAGTCTGGAGGTTATCCATAAACCTGTGAAGCAGAAAAGAAAGTGAAAGTGATGAGGCTAAAAAAAGACTCCCCGTGTGATCAGAATTATGTGATTACCTATAAAAGTCATCAAAGGTGAGCTCTGCTTTCCCTTTCTTTCCAAAGAAATGAACCAGCAGCGTGGTGTCAATTGTGACGCTCTCGTCTGAGCGCTACCAGAGAAAGGGAAATGAGAGAAATGATCAATGATTATGTAAAAAAATGTTTTTGGAAGCGGAGCAGTGGGCAGGACGAGTCCATCACCGATCCGGACCTGGCACTGCAGTGGCAGGCTAGCAGGAAGCAGGATTCTGCTGCATGAGTGCATAACATTCACTGGAAGAGCAAATAATGAATAAAAAGTAAAAAAATAGGGCGGCAAAGTTGTCTGTTCAGATATCTATGATATCAAACACACCAGTCTAGGCAGCCAAATGGAATATGACGTAACAGATGGAAGTTTTTTTTAACAAAAAACAAACAACTGAATCATTTTTCTAAATACAACCCAAATTAAAGCTTAAAGGAGACATATTATGACTCTTTTTCTTTAGTAACAATAGTTCTATAGTCTACTAAACATGTTCATGATGTTGTCTGCACAAAATCCCTCTGACATAAGGCAATTTCAGCAGTTTTAATCTTGACATTTTCAGTACCTTCCAGAATGAGCCATTTCAGGGCTCTGTCACTTTAGGAAAACAAGCTGGAGCTGGCCACGCCCACCCATCCCCCCTCAAGCTGCTATAAGCCGAGAAGCTCTGATTTCCAGGCGTAAGGCAGCCGCTCTCGTAAGAGGTGGTTCTATTCTACTTCCCCGTTTATGATGTCACAAACGGGTGGCTTGTTTTAGGCATGTAATTCCTAAAACCAAACACTGACAGAAACCAGATGGACTTTTTTTCTCATTTGGAGTAGAGACCCACATTTCAGCATAAAAGATGCAAACTGTGAGTTTGGCATAATATGTCCCCTTTAAATCTAGAGTTATGTCGTCCAGACTGGTGAGGAGTGTTGTCGCAGCTGACAGACAAACTGATACGGACACACGGACAACAGACAAGTGGTCAGGTAGCAGCCCAAACACAGACACAGACTCGTGCCTGCATCCAGTCACCACTAGATGTAGGCAGGACTTTGACGAATAAACAAACAGACACGTTGAAGCCACATTTCATGCATTTCTCTTTAAATGTCACACAGAAACAGAAACAACACAAACAGCAGCACTACACAAAACCCACACAAGCACAGATGCAAAAAATCTGAGCTGATTCCACCTTTTTCCATCAACTAATGATGTCAGCGATCCCCTTTGCAACTATTTTCTGTTTTCCTTCATGTGTTTGTGTGTTCTCTCCTGGTTCACTGTTTACTTGCTCTGTAATCTGTTCATTAACACGTCTTTAACCCTTTCCAACACTTTGAACAGTGTACGAGGAAAAAGAGAGGATCTCAGAAGTCTGCCATGCCCCCCCACCCCAGCCAGATCCTCGGCCATGCACAGAAGTACGCCGACATCAGATTAAATCAAAAATCTCATGTCATTCTGAGAAGGAGGAGTCTTTATGCCATTTCCATCATCATCACCACGATGCCATTTGTGGTTCTACCTCAAGGGTAAAATCCTAAAGTCCAACGTGGGACAAGAAGAAAATACCAAACATGGGTAAAGAAAGTTAACACAACTCTTTTTCTGTGCTTCTTTCCTGTAACAAAAATGTCCACAACTCAGTGACAGACCACAGATATGAAAAACGTGTCTATTTTAACAGGCAAATTTATAATAAATCAGAAAAAGTCAAATTAACATTTTTGACACAAATTAGGATTTTAGTTCTGAGTACTTCTGTAGATTAAAGCAGATTTAGAGGCCTTTAGAGTTTTAGTGTTAGTGTAGTTTTAGTGTTTATACAAAAGTAACAAACTCATCATTTTATTGTCTTGTTTTCCTTGTCTCAGGTTCTGGAGGGTGTTTTTATAGAGCCTATAATTATGAACAAACAGCATAAAGACACTTTTGCTCTTTTATCTTTAAACTGACACATTACTGATGTCTTTATGACACATGAGCTGTTCAGACAACTAAACAGCATCCAGATGGTGTTTCTGTCCCTCTTAATAGGTTCCTCTCTTCTTCTGGGACTCCAATTTTCAGGATGTTTTGCTTTTACAGCTTATTAAATATTTACAGGAAACTACACATTACATGTGATCAACAAATTAGCTCTGACAGTTGCACACACACACACGCACACACACACACACACACTGGGTTTGTCAAGGGTTAGGGTTAGGGGATCAGGTCATGTGGCTAATGTTTAGGTTATTACTTTTCTATGGGTTAGAATTCAGATCAGTGCTAAAGATGTATCAAATAACTGATTTTTATTAACACTGATTATCAGTTCTCTGATAACAGAGCTTGTTTATATCACACATTCTACCTGGTTTGGTCGCTTGCCATCTTGCTGTAACAGTTCTGAACTGTAAGTACAACACCATGATTGACTCATTATTCACCACACATACATTTCACTGTAATATTGAGTTGTTGATCATTGAAACACTAGCTTCTGATATTTTTAAAACTTGCTATTTGTTTCTAATTCACAGTTAGCAATGTTAGCTCATTGTTAGCTCATTGTTAGCCTCTAGCATTTTTCACCTGATATTAGAGTAAAGCAAAAAGATGCCGGGGCTTCTTAGGGTTACAATAAATAACTTTACTGGCTTAGGTTCTTTAAACAACTCTGGCGCTTTTTGCCAGCCAGTGTTGAACTACAAAGGCTGGCGCTGCAGGATTAGCTCGGCGCAGACTTGGCAACCTAGCGGGCTCACTGATTGTAAACAGTGACTACGTCCCTCTTTAGTTTTTTTTGAAAGGAGAAAAACTAACAACCCCCGATCCAGCTGAGAAGGAAGTCTGATTCAATGTAACCTTCCTTCTGACAAGATTGAGACATTAGACTGATTTGTGAATATTTCATAGTAGAATTCTTACATATTGCTCCTTTAAGTATTTTCTTCAGTTGAGGTAAATTCATGGCAGGTACTAGAAAATTTCTAACAACATAAATTCAAAGGATTGATTCTCTACTTTAGTGCATCTTGCTCATAAAGTTAAAACTATTTTCTATGTACAACTTCCTCATTTCTAAAGCTCAGTCCAATAAATGAACCAAACAATAGCAGGATGCTACTAGAATAAAGACTAAACAGTGAAAATTGTACTAAAGCATAATATTTAAATTGACAAACAGAATTATTTACCGGTACTCATTTTATTGTTTTTAATCGCTTCTATTAAATTTGTCTTTCAGAATTTCACTCAGCGGTCTTTTTACAGCATTTTTTCCCCCTTAGACAGAAGCTGATCACAACAAGCTCATCTTTCCTGGAAGTGTGGCAGGAACAGTGTGAGCTCATCATTTGTCTGACAACGTAATGGTTACCGCGCCTGTGAGGCACAAGCCAACACCTGGTGAATGCACATGTCTATTTGTGTGTGTGTGTGTGTGTCAGCTCGACTGTCTTTGATCGTGACGCCGAGGATAAAAACAGTAATTACTGATGTAAACGCTAAACGTTCTTCCTCACCCTCCCCATCTGTGAGTAATGCTCCAGAGGAAGAGCTCATTGTCGGCTTTTAGTCAAGTCAGTCAGTCGCACCTTCCAGCCGTCAAAACAACTTCTTCTTCCTCATTTTTTTCGCCACATACCTCACCCTCACTTTTCTCTTCCCCTCCCATTGTCACCTCCGTGCTTTCTCCTCCTCCCCGTCTCTGATTTCCTTTCCCCCATGCTACCCGTCAGTCCCTCCTTCACCTGACAAACACAGAGACGATTTGCTCTTCCTTAGTCTCTCGCTCTCTGCCTGTCAGTCAGTCCCTCCTTCTCCAGACAAAAGCAAAGAGGTATTATAATGACTAATCTGTTGAGTAAACACATCTTTCTCTAAATACAACCTGCTTCTTGCCTTTTTTTTAAATGTACTTCCCGAAGCTCTTTCTTTCTCACCCACTTTGTTCCCGAACATTTGTTGTGCCTGCTGACCTGTGTCCTCCACTTTTGGCCTTTCTCACCTGTTTGTTGACACTCTGATCATATCTCTTTCTATTTTCCGTCACCCTCAGGTTTTCCACTTATCAGATCAGATTCCTCTGGTTTAAACGTTTTTGACAACCCCTTCATTACTTTTAGCCTATAGTGATATTCCTCATACATTCTATATTAATAAACATAATTCCTGATCTTTTGCCTCATTTGTCTGACAGCACTGCAGATAAAAGGCCGTTGGTGTAAATACAAGGTCAGCCCCACGGAGCTGCACTATCATTACCTCAACCTTAGCTTCCGCTGCAACCACAGAACTCAGCCTGTCATTAGTCCGTTAGCCTGTTAGCCCCGTTAGCTCTTTTTAATTGTCACACATCCTCACCTTATATGTGTGTTGTACAAAATATGATCAGTTTGTCATTACATGTTAAGGTTGGATGTCAACATGATGTAAATTTAGCCTGACACGTCTTATTTACTCCAACTTGTATTTGTTCCTAAAACTATAAGTCATATCAATTTGGTTCACACTTGGACATGTCAACAAACACGATGCTGACACATAATCTTTATTTGTCATCAATTACTTTTGTTGTTTTTTGCCCACCATTTGGACAGTTTTTGAACACTTTTTTCTCATAGTTGTACTTGTCAAATTTTATAAACCAAATATTTTTGGTGTAAAGTGCAAATGATCTGACACCAAAAGCCACAACGTGACACAGATACACATACAGCAGTGTGAAGACACCAGACAAGTCAGGGCAGGGAAAGTAGAAAAGAAATAAATATAAATGAGTAGAACAAAAACACTTCAGCAGTTATTATTGCACTTGTTGATTCAGAATAAAATAACATAAAAAAAGCAGGGTTAGATGATTCTAGATGAATTAGTATTAAAAAAAAATCAGATGAGGTGCAAACTGACTTGATTTTAAGAAGTTTTGAAAATCATTCAAACAAAAACGATTTTGTATTGGAAAAGGGAACAAAATGGTAAAAAAAATCGATTTCTATTGAAAGATAGAACTTACTTCATACATGTGTGTGTGTGTGTGTGTGTGTGTGTGTGTGTGTGTGTGTGTGTGTGTGTGTGTGTGTGTAAAACAGGCATAAAAATAGAAGCCAAAAATAGAAAATGAATTTAAATATTTAGAAAACAGGACATTTTAAAAAAATTGTTATGCCTCTCCAATTATCATGCAGTCATGAATAAATTTATAGTGATTCAGATTTTTTAAACATTAAAAGATTGTTTCAATCCATCTAAACATAAATGGTTCCTACAATAAATGTAGTTTATAGCCTCAATGCTCACGTGTCAGTTACAGCTTTTATTTTGAAGGTAAACAGAACTAAATGAAGTAATAAAAGAAATGATGAAGAATGGAGGAATGAAACTGGTTCTGTGTACCTCCGCCAGGTCAGAAAAGAGGACTTGACTGGCGCTTCGCCTCAAAACGTCCCAGTAACTTCGTGCCACAAACTCCTGACTGTCTTTTTTAAGCACCTAGAAGTGGTCAAGCAGGTCCAGAATCAGTTCTCTTCCTGTTAAATCAGTCAACTCCCAATACCCAATTATCTGATGTTTAATAGGACACATGTACAATGTTTATTCTCTGAATTTACATTTAAACTAAAAAAAAAACAGACATTATTAAACACAACCTCATAAAAAAGACAAATTATCAAAAATATAATTTTCACATTTCTCAAGCAGAACCCCAGTAATTTGGTTGATTTGAGACAAACACCATCATGTTATTTTTAACCTGATAGCTTTTTTATGTAATTTAAATGATTACAAATTAGTTATATTATAGTAACATAACTAAAAACTCCACTTTTTTACTTATAATAAATCCATAAAGAATCTATTTATTTTCTTTGGCAAATTTGTATCTAACAGATCTATAAGACCTATTAGACCATCACACCAACTTTTACTTTGAGCTAAAGAACCAGAGCTAAACTTCTGACCACCCACCTCGCCGTTACTCTCAGGGGAGAATCCCACGACAGCATTTTACCATGACCCCGCAAAACTCTTAACTTCACTGTGACAATGGAGCTATCCATCACAACCCTGACAGGATGTGGAATCTGTGTGTTCGTGTGTGTGTGTGTGTGTGTGTGTGTGTGTGTGTGTGTGTGTGTGTGTGTGTGAGAGAGAGAGAGCGAGAGAGAGAGATCAAAGAGAAACTGGTAACAGAAAGTTCTGCACGCCATTATCTTCATTAGTTTTTACTAAAGATAGTAGTAGTACCCCTAACCCTCTTATCATGATGCTATTAGCATTTAGCCATTTTAGCTAACTGTAAAACTATGAAAATGACTGATCTTCAGTTCTCCTTTAACAGAAATCCATCAAATATATTTGTAGAATAAAAATTAATCAAACAATCCCAAAATTTCTTATTGGACACCACTAAACAAAGAGCCTGAGTTGTTCGTATTTGATATACGGCTAATGTACTTTGACAATACATACAACTTCCTGCGAGATTTCCTTCAAGCGGTTATTAATTAGTAAAATACTCGTAAAAAGATAAATCACAAATTCTCTTTGTATTAGCAAACCTCACCCCTCCACAGGTGCCAAACAAACAACAGGAACCATAAAATGGTCTAAAATAAAAAGAGCTTGTCGGGTCATTCTAAATCACATCAGTCTCCTTTAGGAAGAGTTCATCTCTGCTGACCCCTTAAATCTATTACTCTTCTCCTGCTATTCTTCTACCCATTTAACCCACTGCTTCCACCGTTTCTACATAAATCAATCACCTGACCCGACAGATGGACACCCAACCTCAAATGTTGCTCTCTACATGATTCTTTTACTCGTCCTTTTGTAGAAGCAACAGAACATTTTTACTGATAACAGAGGATCAGGTGTACTGGGTAGGGGTTAAGGCTTTTTCAATGGCGGGGTCAGGGGGTGCGGGGGCATTTAAAAATGGACACAGAAAAAAAAACCTTAACACAAAAAATATATACATTTATACCATCATTTGTCATTTTTTAAAATTGATTAACTGGTGTTGGATTGCATACAATCTGGCTGTTGCTTCTTTGCTAATTGATTTGTCAGCTCCCCTGGGTGAAGAGATACGACCCAAGTAAGAGAAATACGCTAGTATGTAACTGGGCTGCAACTGTTGGTGACAAATTACAAACAACCTTCACAATAGTTTCAAAAATATGCCTATAAATATTTCCTCTCAGGTCACGGAGCTGCAGCCTGGTGGAGTTCTGAACAATGTTTCTCTCATAATAGTCACAGTCATCACAGGGGACCTATCCAGACACGACTCAGACAGTGAAATAGTTTCAGATGTATGAAAATACTGAAATATCGCGATATTTTGTGTTATGATATCTGATCCCGGGCATCCACTGTGGCCAGAGTTTCAACTTCTTTAATCTGGACGGAGATACAGAGCATTAAAGAAATCTTTTATTGCCACCGTGGTCAGAGTATTTAATTAGGGCTTATGAGGACTTCTTATTTTAGTTTGTTTCTGCGTCCTGTAAGAATTTTGTGAATTCTTTATGTGAACTGCTGACTGTGAAACAAATTGCCCTACGGGGACAATAAACTTGAGCTGAACTGATACTGAATCCATATTTAAAAGTGGTGTATTGATTATTTTCTTGAGAATTTACTTGCAAACATTTAAGGTAATTCATCTGTGAGGTGCAATTCAAAGTCTGACAGCTAGGTGGCAGCAGTTTTTACCGCCTTCATTCTGACGGAATAATGAGATATTGGGATAACACTGGATGTGTCTTGGAAGCGTCTGGTTTTCCAATTAAATTCAGTCCTAAAAATAGCAAATATCGTCTGACTTTTAGGAACATAATATATTGTATCGTCTCTCCTGTATTGAGATATATATCATATCGCCAGAGTCTTGCCAACACACTCCCCTTCTGGTAACCAAATTGTAAATAAAATGAAGGTAAATTGCAAAAGAACAGAAAAGTTTTTAAAGGAGTCATCACCTATAATACCATGGATATCTATGTCCTATTATAGTCTTTTAGGCCATTAAAATAAATTGTATTGGAAAAATAAATAAAANC